>JAPMOQ010053955.1:0-21717 GCA_026543055.1 Argiope trifasciata | reverse complement strand
ACATTTTGAATCATGAAACAGTGACTCATTTTTTTCACTGAAAATTTCTTTTCGGTGAAGTTGTTGTAACTTGAACGGCGATCAAAAGTTCATTTTCATTCAAAGAATTATCAGATTTTAATTTTCATTTTTCTCTTACTTATTTTAAGTACGCAGCATATCAGACTTAAATTCAATTACTTTAACTTCATCAATTCATGCTCATAAAATCGTGAAAGAAAATCGTACGAATACATAGGTGCAATGAATTAAAACATATTTAAATCTTTCTAAAATAATATACTTACACATATAAATTCGTATTGATCAAATATATTTCACCATTTTCTTTTGCCATTTCGACTGAACGAATTCAAAATTGCATATCAGTACCATTTTATTAAAACTTATTTTAAGCCAATAAACAAGCAACACAGAAAAGAACGTTAAATTTGTTTAAAAAAATAATCCTCGATAACTTCATTTAATCCAATTTTTCACCGAATGTCAGAAACATTAGATTCACTTGACGGCTTCACCTATGCATTCGAGCCACTTAAAAATTCTTTTCAAAAGTTCACTGAAAATGAGAAAAGCACGTGATTCGAATTTAATAAAGATTCATTAAGTTTTAATTTAGAACGAAAACCTTTACCAGCCTCAAAAGAATATCTTTCTTGAAAAGATTATCCGAAAACTACTCGAGGAAAATTTATCCCCCCAGCCCCTTAAAATGCGATTACTTTAATTACTGTCTTTTAAAAACATAAAAATTCATTCCGTTTGCCCCAGAACAAAACACTTCAACTCGAATAAAGAGGCAAATATTATTTCTCTTTTCATAATCTCATTCGTTCTAAAGTGCACTTAAGACCATTAACACGAATTTGAAAGCGATTCCGCTGGCTTTCAGATCAAAAGCTCGCCGAATAAAATACAAGAATTCCGTTGACTTTTCGGAGACCTTTAGTTCAGTTAGGAAATGGAATTTGAAGCGAAAAAAATATATAAAAGGTTACTGAAAATGTCTTCAGAGATTTTCATTTAAATACACTTCAGGGGGCTTTAATTCAACTGATCGAAAATTTTCGTTTGATATGAAGAGATTTGGCATTAAAAGGAAGTTTTGCCGACGTCGAATGAATAAAATACTATGATTATTATCAACTTGGGAATTTGTGCTTGCTTTCGTATTCTTTCTTTTCTTTCATTTGAAAAGGACATAAATAACTTCTAATTAATACTTCAACGCCATTTTGGGTTATATGTTCAACTTAATTAACGCTCTTGTTGATTTGCTAATAGCGATAGGTAATTCCTTTTTTTATGATAATTTATAGGAGACGCTTTCTGTTTAGATAGTAATTTATTATTAGATTTATTTACAGCAAATATGTAATACTGTATTTGGCAAATTTTTAAAAAATAAAAAAATTTGCCAAATTTAGAATGAAACAACAAATTTTTGGTGAAATAAAAATATTACTTAAGGTTTCCTTAATATTTAGAATGTCTCTATATAATATTTTTTTTCACAAAGAAAAAACCGTTCCCTCCTATTTAACCACAAGCAACAATTTTAATAATATTTATTCAGAAAGGATAATAAAACAGTCTCAATGGCCATTAATAGTCAAAATAGATGCAATTTTGTCAATACTAATTTGAAAAATTAAACGACATGTTTTTGATGAAATAAACACATTATTTACTGTTTTCTCAGTATTTAGAATGTCCTTATATAATATTTTTTCACAAAGAAAGAAACGCTCCCTCCTATCTAACCATAAGCTAAGATCTGAATAACAGTTATTAAGAAAGGACCATAAAACAGTCGCAAAAGATTTGAGAGTAGAATCCCAATGACAATATATATGCAAAATAATTGTAATTTTGTCATAACTAATTTGACAAAATTACAACAAAGCGACATATTTTTGATGAAATAAACACATTAGTTAAGTTTTCCTCAATATCTAGAATGTCCCAATATAATATTTTTTCACTAAGAAAGAACCCCTCCTTCCTATCTAATCATAAGCGACAATCTGAATGATAGTTATTAAGAAAGGATCATAAAACAGCCACAAGGGAATTGAGAGTAGAATCCCAATGGCCATTAATAGTCTATAGTCATAGTCTGGCCTATAGTCATAGCTGCTACTTATAGTTAATATATTGTCCCTGAAATGATTTAGTTATAAATTTAAAACAAACAGTAACAACTGAAATAATTTAATACATTATATTCCTGATTAAATAAAATATGTATTATAAAATATGAAAAATCCTTTCAAATTATTACAATATATTTCATGTTTTAAGCTAAGCTTTATCGTATAGAGTGAGAAAAATAACAGTTCTTTTTATCAAATTAAGTCCAAATTTGATTTAAAAAATCTAAAATTTAAATTTAACGAAACAATCAATTTTAAGTGTAAAAATCTCTTACTAATTTTATCGCAGCATTTACATGATATCCAGCAAACACGCACATGAATACACAAAAGCTAATGAGCTATATAACACATTTTCTGTAAATATACTATACTAAAGATGGCGTTCTAAATTTTGTTTCAATTGTTATTCACAATATTATAGAATATAGTTATACAGACAAATTTGAACTAAAATTTCTTACTATTTAAGATCACAATGCAAAGACTAATTGTATTATCCAGCCTTTTCATAAATTCGTATTTCGTGCAAGCTAGAAAAAATGTACGGCTTTCCCTTTTATGATTTTAACTAAATTCGTAAAAATTTGAGGACTGACTTTTTATTATTTTTGATATAATTTTTTTTCCGAATTTCATCAATATATGAAAATGTTTTCATAATAATGGGTATATAGTCACACATATAGAACAAGGCTGCAATTCTAAAAATGGCTTTTGGATTCAAGAAGATGTGAATCATTATAATTGATGAAAATCTTAATTAAAATCCTTAGCATTTGCAATAACTTCTCCTTAAAACTTCAACATATCGTCTCTGAAGATGCAAAAGTTCGTAAATTAAAAATTCTATTCTACTAAAACGAAAGCCATATAATGCCGAATTGCTAAATGCGAGAAACCAGATTGTTATTATTATATGTGCTACGATATAATCAATAAAACAAGTCACAATCAATGAAAGCTTTAAAATGTCTGTAAATTATATGGCAACACAAAATTGTTCAAGTATGAGGTTCTTAACTAGGGTCACCTCATTTCATTGGTTTGGCTTAGCATTCATTTTGCTCTGTTAGCAATAAGAAAAGGTACAGATTAGGGGAGTTCGAAGAGGGTTTATACAAATACCGACATTTTGAAAAGCCAATTTTCGAATTCAATATTTCCCAAAAAATGGTTTTAATCGGTTTTCGAATTCTTGTCAAGAAAATAGAATAGGGAAAAATATTTTATTCATTTTACATAAAATAACAAAGAAAAACGAAATCAATATCAAAAACAAGTCAAAATATTAAAAAAAATATGAAGGATTACGTATACATACTACTCAAATAAAAATTTCAAATACTATGTATGCTATTTTCTCTAATTTGAATTTATCCAAAGAAAATAGGATTTTAAAAAACATAAAATATCCACTGAGTGGTGGCTAAGTCTTTTTCTTATTTTGCAGGCTATATTGCCTGAAATTGAAAAACCTCAATTGCTACTGAGTGTAGTTTAATATTTTTCGTTGAATCAAATTTCTTTTATTTGCTTTTCATCAGAATCGATTTCCACATAAGAATTTTAAAAAATATCTTTTTAGATAACAATAATTTTGAAGCTAAAGAAAGTATATTAGATTTCTTCTCTGAACTGGAAATTTTGTGTGGACTTTACAAATACAGCAAAATAATTATTAATTCTACTATTCTTCTTTTTTTTTTTTTTTGATTTGCTCTTCTAAAGCACATAATAATTTCAAATTTATTTCAGTTTGCAAATTTTTTTAAATCAAATAACAGGAATTCAAATATACTTTCAATTGTTATTAAATTGCTATAGCATTGTTATATATGTATATATTGAAGTGAAATATCTAGGAGTACCGGAAAACTGGTTTTTTTAAATTAAAAACCACTTTTCTTAATTTAAAAACCGGTTTTCTTAATTTATATACCAGTTTTTTATTTTTAAAACCGGTTTTTTTTATTTATATACCAGTTTTTTATTTTAAAAACTGGTTTTCTTAATTTATAAACCAGTTTTTAAACGTGACCAATTTACTTTGAAAAACCATCAAACCCTAATTTAGACGAATGAATGGAACTTTTAATACAGTTTATTTTGTGGCTCCAATAAAATAGAGTAAAAAACAGAATTTTTTAAATTTTTACAAGATACATAGATTGTGTTGACATCTTAATAAACCAGTAACTACCACTAAACATTGGTGGCCATTTTTGTATAGTGGATAAGTTACTGTACTTCAAATCCAAACATCGCAGGTTCGATCCTTGGCGGAATTAAACCTACGTATTGGCACAATTCCGCCAACACCTACGCCAAATTGATGACCTCGGACGTGATGAATTTTCAACAGTTCTCTTGGCGCCATCTCTCCATCAGCAACGCAAAGTCGTCAGACTCACTTGACGCAGCAGCAACGCAAAGTCGTCAGACTCACTTGACGCACCAACACAAAGCCGTCAGACTCACTTGACGCAGCAGCAACGCTCATATACTAGCCATAACGCTTGGCGCAATAAAATCGTTCATCTCTCAACCGAACTCACTGGTAGGGGAGTATTGTGGTGACATCTTCATAAGCCAGTAACTACCACTAAACATTGGTGGCCATTTTTGTATAGTGGATAAGTTACTGGACTTCAAATCCGAACATCGCAGGTTCGATTCTTGACGGAATTCAACCTACGTATTGGCACAATTCCGCCAACACACCTACGCCAAAAGATTGATAATACAAAACTGACAAAAATTTTAAAAAAGATAAAAGCAATTCAAATTTTCAAATGAATACTTAAAATATTAAATATCAGAATTTAATAGAGGAATCGCCACATGACTCTTAAATATTTTCAAAATACATTTTAAGTATGTTTTTATTTTTCATTCTCTTGTTAAATTTAAATTAAGCATGCGAAGTTCACACAATCCGTGTGTGTTGTAAACCGACAGAAGTTTCAAGAAATTAATCACCATCAAAAACTATGCATCTTCATAAAATCTGCATATTCCGTGCACATATATGAATTACTAAACGAATCTGAATGGAACAGCAAAATATTACATAGCAAGCATATTTCTAAAGGTTAGAAATCTTCACTCGCATATTTAATTATTTTAACTATTAAAACTTTCAGTAATTTAGGAAAACTATTAGAATGATTTCAGTCTCTTAAGCGATTTGTGTTCCGAACCCAAATTAAAAGATTCCGTGTTTTACTTACAATAAGGTGGTTTACTAATTTATTAAAAATCTTCCAAATTATAAAGTATTTGCATTAATGGTTGAATTCAAACACTTTTTTTAAGGTTAGAAACATTTTAATCATATTCTGTTCTTAGACAATAATTTACAGAGCAGAGACAGTGTGGGCTGTAATGTCCAGAAATTTTATCTTCTTTAGGATGTATTATTTTGAAATACATAATTAATAATGCATCGTTGCGTAATAAAATTTATGTATATAAAAATATAAATTCTTTTGTACGTTTGAATTTTATGCAATTCAGCAGTGCTTAATATATTTAAAATTAATGGTTGAATTCAAACACTTTTTATTATTACAAATGTTTCTTACCGCCTAAATGAATTTATTGTGCTACTAGCCGCCTTTGGAGAACAGCTGGTTCGCCATGTGTAAAGCGTTCTAAAATTTTCAATTAAATCACATATTCATTAGCCTTGAAGTAATTCCGGGCATTGATTGCCCTGAAATTAATATTTTCTTTAAGATGATGGACGGAAAGTTCTAAAAGTACACCTTTTCCTAATAATATTCTTTAATTTTATAAATCAGTCAGTTTTAATCATCTGTTATGCTTCCAAAATATTAAAAAAAAAATTCAATGATGTTGCCAAAATATTAAATGTGTTTTTTAAAGAAAGCGAGAAAGGGAAAAAAAAGTATTAAATTAATGATACAGATATTGCAAACGATTTCATAAATATGCCATTAAGTCGGGATTTCAATGCATATCCTGTCTAAATTCAATCAGGTTTACTGTAAAGAAAGAAGATTTATGGAATAAATGATTTAGAAATTGCAAACGATTAAAGAAACCTTAGCTTTGCAATTATTTTTTTTAGAAAATATCACATTTTATGTTTCTTTTATTTTATCCAATCACGTGCTGGAAGTTGCATTTCTTTAGACTTGATTTACGATGATAGTTTTTTTTTTATTTGAACTTCCGGCATTCTTTTATTTTATCCAGTCACGTGATAAAAACATAGTTAAAATATTTCTTTAAAAATTCGTTAAAAATAGAAGCTTACGTTATAAATAAAAAACTGATACCGTTAGAAAGCTAATTTTTTAATCTTTAAATTGATGTAAAAATCATGTTTATGCGATCCTATTTTCGGAAGTTGTAGTGGAAAAACGTCGAAATTTCACTTAAATTTTAATTAATTCAAATTCTAATTAAAAATTCGAAAAAAGGGCTCTGAGGTGTACATTCCGGACCTCCAAGGTATACATGTACCAAATTTGGTAGCTGTAGGTCCAACGGTCTGGCCTGTAGAGTGCCAACACACACACACACACACACACATTTAGCTTTGTTATAAGTATAGATTAATGGTTGAATTCAAACACTTTTTATTATTACAGATGTTTCTTACCACCTAAATGAATTTATTGTGCTATTAAAACGTTTTTACGACTCTTTAAATCTAGGTATCACACTTTTGCACTAGATTGTACAAGATTGCGCGATATTATATAATATTAAACAATATTCCACAATATTGCGAATATTGATCAACATCATACAAAATTGTACAATATATGTGTGCTAGTAGGGAATGGATAATAGGGATAGGAGGTGAAGAAGTTTTTGCCATAACTTCTAAACAAACCATCACAAGAAAATTATTTATCTATTTGAAATTTGAAAGATTAGGTTTTTAGCCATACAAATTTCGTTTCTAGATGGATAATTTTAAGAATTTTTTTAATTCACATAAATATATTTTATAACAGTGCATTTTTTCCTTTGAAATATCAAATCTATTTTTAATTTTATCTATCACTTATGTACTTCACCAGTATTGAAATTAGTGTTTTGAAACCTTTCGTTTTCTCTTGTTATTTAGAATATTTTTTTTGTTAAAGTTGATTTGCATTGATACAGTAGTAATTCTTTTTGAATTCTGTCTTTTAAAGGTGGTGCAGTTTTTATAACTATTTGACCTACTTTCTGTTTTTTAATGCAAGCAATAAAATATGACTGAGATAAAAAAAAAATATTTCTGCAATAAATAAATAAATGCACATTACATTTTTTCCCCTAAATTGTAAATTTTTCCCCAAAGATATTCTTTTCACGTTGTATTTTACTCTGAGTCTAAAAAATAAAATAATGAAACATAATAAAACAAGTCAAGTCAAGACATTGACTCTTATATAACCTTCAAATTATATTGACAATATTTTCCTACTCAGTTTGAATTATCGAAATTGTGAAGAAGAAAAAACTTGAGCTGTAGTAAGACACTTCAGACCAAAGTAAACTTAATAACCAACCAATAAAGTCTTTAACAAAATTTACCCAAAATCTGTCTTTAAAGTTCTCTGTGAACATATTAATTTTTCTTATTACATAATTTAAAATATCCAACTTATTGAAAAAAATTAGACTAGAATAAGACTGCTGACCAAAGAAAACTAGCGTAATAATCAACTAATATAGTCTTAAAAAATTTTCTCTCAAATTTGTCTTTAATGATCTTTATAAGCAAATTCATTTTTAACCTTTTAACATATATTGAGATTATTTGAATTTGTTACTGAAAGGAGATCCAAGACTATAAGTTTATGAAATAAAAATATACATTAATTGACCATTTAAGAGAAAAAATGTTTATAGGCAATAAGTTTCGATGAATCCAAGACAATTTTATGAAGGAAAATCATACAGTAATTTACTATTTATGAGAAAAAAATCTTTATAGACAATAAGCTTATGATGAATCCAAGGCAATAAGCGTGTGAAGGAAAAACATACACTAATTAACTATTTAAGTGAAACAAACCTTTATAGATTCTAAGTTTATGGTGAATCCAAGACAATAAGTTTATGAAGGGAAAACATACACTAATTTATTTAAGAGAAGAGAATTTTTATAGACAATAAGTTTATGATGAATCCAAGACAATAATTTTATGAAGGAAAAACATACATTAATTAACTATTTAAGAGAAAAAAAACTTTATAGTTCCATTTTACTGATATTGTTAATCTTTTAATTTAAAATTTAAAACTTTAAAGATGTGAATTCTCAATTTCTTTAAAATCAACATTTATCTCACTCGAATATTCACAGTTACTTTCTTTCAAAGCAATTTTCAAAAAATATTTTAAAAATTGAAATCTAAACTAAACGCATATGTTCATGCTATAAAATTAAATAAATGTATTTTAAAAATTTTTTGAAAGTACAAATTTAAACTAAAAGTGTGTGCACGCGTTATGAAAGTAGTTTAAAAAGTTTTCAAGTTTTTTAAAATCTAAATTTAAACTAAAAGGGTGTGCAGTTGCTATAAAAATAAATTTATATATTTTCAAAAACGTTTTGAAAATGCAAATTTAAACTAAAAACATGTAAACATACTATAAAATTAAATTAATATGCATTTTCAAAAGCTTTCGAAAATATAAATTTAAATTAAAAGTCTGTGCACTTGGTATTAAAAAAAAATGCATATCCAAAAACTTTTTGAAATGGCAAATCTAAACTAAAAGTATGTGTATGTGTTATAAAAATTGAATAAAAATGTTTTAGATAGTAAAAAATAAAATTTGCATTGTTTTCTTTTTTTGACACTCCTGATTAAAGAAATGCAAGTCTTAACACACGCTCGATATGTTTATTCATGCTTTAAATACTGGATTTCAGTTTTATTTGAACTTAAATAAATCACATTAGATGTAAGTAAGTGGCTAATAAAATTATCACCTTTTTGAGATTTTTTTCAAAAACAAAACAACATTCACTTTATTAACAAAAATTTCTAAATAGACAAGTATTTTGTAACAAATAAGAGCGTATGTCCACCGCGCCTTATTATTTCATTGCCCTCTGTATTTAATAAGGTTATCTTCCTCGCAATTACAAGAGCTTTAGAATAATAAACTTTGCATTTTCTTATTATTATTCGAATATTCCAACCTCATCATCTTAAGTATTCGTTAAGGCTGCGGTTGGCTTTCAAAACACTTAAGCTCCCTCCTCGCTCTACGAGTCTATCCCTTATTAATTCCGCACTTGAAATGTGAGCGAAAATTAAAGCGTTTTGCAAAAGTTTGAAAAGAGGACCGAGAGAGTGGCTAGCAAATATTGGGGAAGAATTTCAGATCCGGATAATTTTATTAAGCTGTAAGAGCCTGACTCGATACCTAAATAAGGTAGAATAATTCATTCTGGGATTAGAAAAGTTAATACAATGTGTCATGAACATGATTTTCCAAAGGAATGGGAAAAGCAAACATTCGGAATGGCTAATTCCGTGCTTCGAGTGCTATTTTCTGGATACAGATGAATATCATACGATGTTGTTGATTAAATTAGCAACAGTGAATTCTTCACTTTATTGCGTTGATTTCATCTGACTAGTGTGCATAAATTGATTAGAAAGAAATCTAATTCGTCAAAATGCCGTAGGATACTTTGTATACAAAAGATTCCTATTATTTATTTACTAATTCCTAGCTGGGGATATTTAGAAACGAAATGCTTGTTTAAGCAATTATTCAATGAAATTATATGATAACATGCTATAGACGTAATCTGACTACGACATTTGACTCCATTAATGTTTACGTCATTTTTGCAAATAATAGTAACTCATTTAGAGACAATATTGCTAAGGTAACCAATATTTTAGTAATATTTATACAATTCCTTAACCTTCCAGCGAGCGCGGCCGTCATAATAACATGAAAGGTCATGCGTATTTCCCACATACGCTATAGTAAATTGTAAATTATCAAAAGCGTACCTTTTAAAATTATATTGTAAATAGCTTAGGATTAATAACTATAATCACTTTAAACATTTTTTTACTTAAAAAGAAGCAGAAACAATATAAACATAGATTGCAATAACAATATAAAAGGACCACAGGTGAACTGAATTAATTTAAAACTAATATAAATGCAACTGTCAATATTTTGACAGAACAATTTGCTTATAAAATATAGAAGTGCAAAAATACAGAATTTATGTATAAAAAGGAAAAAAGTAATTGAAAGTTAGATATGAAAAGGAAGGAAATAGTTTCATTGTTATTTCATTGCAGCTTTGCAATTTGAGCAAATGTGTTTACTGTGCTCCAAGCATATAAATTTCTGTCAAATATCACAACTGAACCTCGTGATTCTAGTCCACTTTTCTTTTTGGTAGGGTTTTTTTTGACATCAATTTTCCAATTCAATGCCTGGTTCGGCCTTTCTCTTTAGCACCTTTAATTTTAGCTCACTTTTTAGAGATGTGGGGGCATTTTTTCAAAATTTTCTTTCGTAAGTGCATTTACCAGCTATCGCCAGTCCAAAACAATACGGATTTATTTGTAAAACCCTACAAAATCAGATGTGACAAAAACTTACATGAACGGTCGTGCGTATCTCTAAAATACAAATATCTGATCGGCAGTGACCTATTAACGCCACAAACTTACCACGACCACTGAAAGTAGGTCAATTGGAAGAGGACAAATAGCCAAGAACAGGCGTTCCCAGTGCCACCAGATCTAAAGTTATAAAATGAATCATCTCTAGTGTATGAATCATCTCTAGTAACGAATCATCTCTAGTGTAAATGAGTTCATCTCTAGTGTATCTCTCACATACGCGCGCCCGCTGGAAGGTTAATGCTTTTTCATTTATAGTTCAGGTGGTAGTCAGTGTCTAGCCTATGAATAGAATAAAGGATTTGCTTGAAACAAAATTTATAAATAAATTCTTTACTAAAGAAATCTTTATGGCTAATTCTTAAGCTATCTGAATACCATTATTTTAAAAATTCCACTTAATAAATTGCTGTGATGCTCAAACATAATTTCAAATACAATGGACGTCCGTATTTATATCAATAAAAATGAATGTCTGTATGTCTCTTCTGCGCTGCCGTAACGCTCATCCAATTCCGTTAAAAATTTTATTTATTACATGCATTTACGGGATGGTTATAGGCTTAATGAAATTATCTAATGCATAAAAAAAATTTCGGATCTATTTACCACATCTTTTAATCGAGTAACCATCAAATAACTCGCCAAGGAGACGCAACAGATTCAGTAAAGATGCTAAATTCAAGCTAAGCCTTAATATTTTGTAGCTATTGTAAGTCTTTCTTTGAGGTAACAGTTTTATTAGAGAGTGTGCGAAAAAGTTTTAGGAGAATCAATCCTATAACTTTTAAATTTTAACAAAACATTTAATAAAATGTTAGCGTTTTTTACCGTAACTTCCGAAAATATTAGACTACAAATAATTTTTCATCATGTTAGTTTTCAAATAATTGTTTTTTCAACTATATTAAAGATTTTATGATATAAATATATTTTTTATGTTTAATCAATTTTTAAAAAATATTTTAATCACATTTTCTAATATTAAAGTTGAGAATACTGTACGAATATTAAACGAATCACGAAACAAAATAAATAGTTTCTTTCATTAACATTCTGAAAGAATACCAAACTTTACAATTCTAAAAGAATACCCAAGTCCAATACATAAAAAGGAATATTTGTTTGTAGAATAAGATATAAAAATAGAATAAATACTATTTATGGTTCTCTTTGATAAATCCTTCAATTTCAATGAAGATATCCATCGCTTAGAAGAAAATAAATATCATTCTTAATTGAAAAAGATATTATTTCAAATTCCAAACGATATTTCCAAGATTATTTCTTCGGCGGCAGCAACGAGCTGGGTACCAGCTAGTTTTAAATAGAAACCAGTATTCATCTGAAATGCTGTTTGAAATAGAACAAGAAATGTTAAAAATTTTATCCATTTTCTACTAAATATATTTTCTAAACCGAGGATAATTTTATCCATCGTTTTTAAGTTCTTGTTCAATGGATTACAAACTATTTATTTTTAGAAGATGATAAGCATTTTTTTTACGTTAGGCTTATATATAATTGAAACGAAAAACATTGATTCTTGCAAACTGCAATCTGAAGAATCTGAACAATATGTTGGGCAATAAGCAACGTAACTGAACTGAATTTTTAGATTTGGGTTATAGTGACTAAAATAGTTTTGACAAGAATATATTTTAGAAAAATGAATGTCAACATATACCATCATAAATATCGCTATGAATAGCATCTACAATATTTTTTACCTGCCATGCTGGTATCACCGCTAAAAAAGGTATATTTAATAGATGTTGAATGGATACTTTCGCTTTCGTGGAGATTTGATGATGAGTTAGAGGATTTTAGAGACAAAAAGGTTCTAGAAAATATAAGAATTATGGCAATGCCTCTATTAAGAGCCAAGGTTCAGAGATTCATCTAGAAAATTCCTTGACTATCTAACCCCAATATTAACGAGTTCAGCTAAAACAATTGAAGGTGCTCCAATGGAAGTTCCAAAACCCCGATGTCATCTTAAACAGTATCTACAGAAAATATTTATAAGAAAGTGGCAAAATCTTTGGAATAATGGAAATAGGGTCAGTCTGTTTTCTATGTCATCAAAACAGCAAAATTACAACCAATGTCCAAAATTCGTGAAGAAAAACTGTTTGGTCCATTTCCTTCTGTTCTTCGCCCTTTTCATTTATTCGAAGATGACTACTGCTCTTGTGGAGAAGTCGGCGATCCCAATCACTTTGCGACTTCCTGATCTGTTACTCTTTCATGGCACTTCCGAAAACCCTCTTCTTTCTAGAAAGTGTTTGGTATGAAAGAGTGCTTAGTAATTCATTGTCCATAAAAAGAACCATAAATATGATTAGATTCCTATTTAATCATGGAGAACTGTTACAGTTAGATTAAGGTATCCGAATACTTTCAAAGGAAAATTTCTGAAAAATTGGACTTTTTAAGAATTTAAAACTATGGTTTTTAGATGTGTTGTCAATTATAATACAAAAAATTATAAATACAAAAAAATATATGAAAATATATTTTGAGAAATAGGGAAATTTGTAGTAAATGTTAATGAAATTAACCAAAACGGTTAACACTCTACGCAACATTGTAAAGTAGCAACCTTATTTTTCTCTGTACACAAGTTATGGCATACAATAATGAAGGAAATGAGCCAAAATCTAAGAAAATTCTTGAGATTCAAAGAAGTGATGGGTAAAAGTATACGTATATATGCATTTTTTCCATGAATTCACAATTCAATTTTTCTAAAAACATCTACAAATGAAAAAGTATTTCACCAACAGTAAAAGTTTTGGTTCATTTCATTGCCCATATTATTTAAAACACGCGCTGAAATGTTTATGTAAATACCTCTATTGGTTTTGTTTTTTTTCAAAACTTTAATTTTCCTTAAAATTTAAAAACTTTAATGTTCATTAAAATTAAAGTTTTGAGAAAATTGAAGTTAAAGACAAATTTTAAGCAGAAAAATATGTGACCTAGGATGATAGGTCTGGCCTTCCTTTTCCTAGAAAAGATAAACTGTTTTGTAAAGAGAAAGATTCTGATTTACAAGAAATAAATTTTTAAAAAATTGCTAATGTGGTTGCTAAGCTTGTGTTTTTACGTAGTCGGATATCTTAACCTTATCAATTGGGTAGGGTACCATTTACTACACTCCGCATTTTATTTTACTCCAGATATTCTTCACCATAACTTTTATCATTTCTGTTATGCTAGATATAAATGTTTCCATATGTTTTCGAATTATGTCATTTGTTTGTTTCTTTCATATTAATTGCTGTTCATTTTTTTTCTTTCTTTTAAAATAAAGTCCACCTACATCTATACCAAACCGGAAAGGGGTCATACGAGCCCTAGAAACGGAGGTGTAGTGTTAAATACTAAAGTAATTATTTCAATTGAATTATCTATTTAGAGTGCTAATCAGAAGGCTAGTTCTTTGCGCTGAATTGTTCTCTTTTTAGCGGTGTGTTCCTGTAATAAATTGTTGGTATTTATTATCCTGTTTTATTTATTAAATAATCACCCATGAAAGGATTTCCATACCACTAACGGGAGCCACCGTGGTCTAGTGGTAATGTTTTGGCTCTTGATCCTTAAGGTTTCAGGTTCAAGATCCAATTCTTCAAAAACACTGTCGTGTAAGAGGTCTGTTAATCCGGGACGTTAAATCCGTCAGACCAACTGTCCTCACGCTAGTGTGGTGTGGAGAGGGGGTGCCATCTCAGGTGTCATCCTCGTCGTCTGACCGCAGACTAAAATTACGAGGTCCCTCCCCGAAATAGCTTTAGTGTTGCTTTACAACCGGACGTTAATATAACTAAATCACGCTACTAACTTGCAAATATGAAATCAAATTTTTTTGACGGCTCATATTCACATTTAGCTTTTAAGAAAGTCAAGTTAAATTAATTAATAACTGTTTTTTACTATATTTGTTCTTATATATGTAAAAATATATACAAAACTTCTAAAATCCGTATGATAAATGAAAACTAGACTGTAAATGGAGCTCATTACAGCATATTGTAAATGAATGGCGATAAGATAAATTAAACTTCTTTAAAACTGATGTATAATTTCCAATTGACAGACATTTAAAAGCAATTTGAATTTGCGTTTCACAGATTTCACATTTTGTTACTTTAAAGAAGTTATTTAACTGCTAAATGATTTATGTTCGCTATTTTAATATAATATTAGTCAATATGTAATAAAGTTATAATCAGATTAAAGTAGATGAATTATCTTGACATATTATAAACAATTGTCAAATATTATTTTTATACTCTTTAAATGTTTATTATGTTTGTTAGAAGTATTATTTTAATATCTTTAATAGCTGCTTAGCATTGTTTAAATAGTTGAAATTGCTCATTTTTTAAATGATTGAAGCCTAAACAGTTCAAATACTTTTTTCTAATCGCAAGGTATCCGATTACTTTTAAAAACACTGGCTATTGTCCACATTGGCGAATTTTTTTTAATTGCTATTTCTTGTACTTCAGACTATACTCTTTCCGAAACAATTTATCTTTTCTAGGAAACGGGAGGCAAGAACTATCATTCAGTTCACATATTTTTCAGCTTAAAATTAGTCTTTCACTTCATTTTTCTCAAAACTTTAATTTTCATGAAAATTCTCTACCATTAACAAGATTTTTTCTTGAAAAACTAATAAAGGTATACAAATTTCAGGGTGCGTTTGAAATAATATGGGCAATGAAACGAACCAAAAATTTTGTTGATGAAAAAATACTTTTTCATTGATAGATGATTTTTTAAAAAAAAGTAAGTTATAAATTTATGGAAAAATATACATAATGTATACTTTTACCCTTGTTTTGTCGCAAAATGATTCTTAGAATTTGGTTCATTTCATTCATCATTATTTTTTATAATTTGTGTGGAAAGAAAAATAGGATTGCTGCTTAAGAACATTGTGTAGAGTGGCAACAGTTTTGGTTCAATTTCATTAAAATTACTACAAATTTTCCTTATTTCAAAATATAATATATTTTGAAATAATTTTGCAGAATTTATAGTATTTTATATTATAATTAACTATACATTTAAAACCATAGTTTCAAATAATTTTTAACGAATCTAGTTTTTCAAAATTTTACATTCGAACGTAGTCGGATACCTCAATTGGGATGAAATTTCAAACTATGAAAATCACTTATTCCGGTAATTGTGATTATATTGCAACAAACTGGATTTTAGCTGCTCTGCGAATATGGCTTCATTGCAAATAGCCTTTCATTTCACGCCCAGATAATTACACCATATTAAGGGAATCAATACGAGCTATTTTCCTTGACTACTGAACCAAAATACTGGCACGTGTAAATAATGATTTCGTGTTTGTTCGAATTCACTACTTTTGCTTCCCCTCCACCCCCACATGGATCGGAAAAGGATGCCATCGCACAAAAATAAATTCGCCCACTTAATCCAATGCAATTATCCAGTCGATGCCGAAACGAAATAGGAAACTTGCAGCACCGCAAATCCAATTCCTCGAGAATCAGACATTCTTCACGTTGGCCTTAACTGCGACCGTGACTTCCTGGCACGCGCCATGGAGCAAAGGTGCGGAGCTTCGGGGCACGAAAGCGCCCCGAAACATTATGCAAAAGGCCAATTACATACTTTTCCAACCTTCTCAATTAATAATCCGCCCCGAAACTTCCTGCTTTAAAGATTTCGAGTGGGAGGTTCATGGGAATGACCTTAGTGGTGGGAATTGCTGAACCTGGGGGAATACAAGGACTCAAAATGAATAACAGACGCGAAAACATTGTATAAAATTATGAAATGTTGTGTATATAATATCATGTTAAAGGACTTAAGGCTCCATATTTTGTATATGATATTTCTGACAAACACATCATTCTCTACTGATGGTACATTTATTTTTGCTCAAAAAGGCACATTAGGAATAACAGACCATCTTATTCTTTTAATTTTTAAACTATAATGATTATGTACATGAAAATGATTTTTAATGATTAAACTAGAATGATTTTTAAACTAGAATGATTATTACTCCGTCAACTTTTAACAATTCGACTTAATTTTTTTTTATTTGTATGTAGATTAAATTTTAACTTTTTCACCTCAGGAATTAATTATTTTTTAATTTTAAATTATATAGAAAATATCAAAGCTAAATGTATTGCTTTTATATAGTTTATAAAATCTAATTTTTAGGTGTGAAAAAAAAATGTTACTGAAGTTTTAAAGAAAGTTTTTACATTGCTTCCATATGGTATGTATATATATATATATAATGTGTGTGTGTGATTTAAATCCTAAATAATTAGGTGTACAAAACACTTAGGTATTCATTTTTTCTGTTGAGGGGCGTTGAAACCCAAAATTCACTCTTCATAATTAGATTATGAATAGATTATTTTATTATATTAAATTATTATTTAATAGTTATCATTTATAATTTTATACTTAGTTATGTGATTAGATTATTTTATTATATTAAAAATATCTGCAATAAGTAAAAATGGTACATAATTTTTAAATCTCTACCGAATAATACTTTATAAATTTTGAGCAAAATTATATTTAATAATCAATGTTCTTTTCTTCCTTATATAAATACTCTTTCTTTTTTTGTGTGTGTCTCATAAAGCATTTTTTGAAAAGAATGTGCACTTTTAATTCATAATTCCACACGCTGAAGATAAAGTGAGTTTCAAAAATGCGTCTAAGTATGGAGATCTTTAAGTAAAAGGATTAAAGTATCTGGTCTATCTGTTTAAATTATTTGGTCTAAGTAATGATACAACAACAGTTCATTCGTCTCTTAAATTATTATTACTTCATATTGGCAATTTTAAAATAATGAAAGTGTGAATGAACTTCAGAAACAAAAATATATACTGTATCGAATTTCACGAATGTTGAGTTCTGAGTTTTCTGTTTAACGACTTTCTGCTAAATATAAATATTATTCAGCAGAATTTATTATCATAGATTTTTAATTCCCATCACAAGTAATAATACAAAGTTAGCATTTTTCTTTTTTTTTAAAAAAAATATTCGTTAAGTAAGCTTAAAATTAGATTAACAAGAAGAAGAAGAAAAAGTGTCCGAATTTTTCACATGCTATGTCTCGGCTTAATAAATTGAAATGGAATCAAACATGGGAAGGAACCCATAATATTTAATGAAACTTATAAATGTCATTCATGAAGAAAAAACGCCATTAAAGAAAAGATAAGATAGAATCTGACCTTCATTTTTAAAAATTTTATTAAGCATTAGAAAAAGATAATTCATGTCTCTAAGCTGATGTCGTTATACTACATTAATACCGAATCATATTCCTAATTTCCGTGGAAAAGATTATCTGAAATACTTTAAATATTTTTTTGCGCTTACTGAAAATGATGGCTATATAAAATGCAACAACACTCATTTTTAACATCAGATACAAATAAGATATTGATGTGAAATATATAACATTCGTCATGATGATTTAAAATTTTATTTGTTTATTTCATAATCCTTTCTAAAAATATTATCTGAATTCTGTTTACGTACAATAATAATAACAACAACTATTTCTTCCAGAATATGTCAACTTCATTTTCTTCCTTTTTACAGATTTTCACCAAAGATGAGCCTAAAACAACATAGTTTGCACATTTAGGTTTTTATTTTTTATTTTTTATCATTTATACAGTTAGGATTTTTATTTACTATCAAAACCAAAAAAATAGAAATGTGCCTCTGTTGATTTTCTTATATTTCCTAAAAATATCATTTTAAATTAGTTTAAGAAAACAACAACATAAAAAAAATCATGCTTCATTCTTCCCAAGTTGCGTCTCGCTCTATTAAGCCGTCAATGAAATCGCGCCAACGATAAACAGCAAACTCGCCACATTTGACACAACCCATAAATATCATAAAAGAAACTGCGAGACATAATTTTTTCACCTTCGACTGATTGAGATAAAAACCGTCTCTAAAAAAACAAACTAAGGCCTCAGATACAAATGACACAATAATGCTAGATATTCAAAAATTGTCTAAAGAACAATATACCACACTTTAAATTTTTCCGTGTTATGACATAGTCGGTTCTATATTTTTGACAAATCAATTGACTGTTCTAATATGATTACTTATGAAAACAGATGGATTCATCCAAGTAAGATCGTAAAGGTGCAGTGGGATGTTTCTAGAGTGACAGCTCCATATTCCATCTATTCGGATGGTTCTAAAAGGAATGAACAAGTTGGGGCGGCTTTTTGTGGTTTTGAGGGAGAAGATAAAATTGAAGAGTTTCATTTTAGACTTGAAAATCACTGCTCAGTTTTTCAAGCAGAACTTTTTGCAATATATCAAGCTTTAAATTGGAAAAACCATAACAAACCGAATTTGCATTACCATATTTTCACTGACAGCCTGAGTGTATTAAAGGCTCTACAAAAATTTAATCCAAAAAATAATTTAATAGAAGATGTTAAAAGTCTGATAGATGATAATATTTCACTACATTGGGTTAAAGCCCACATTGGTATCAAAGGCAATGAACTAGCTGATCTGGCTGCCAAAGCTGCTACGATTAAACCTAAAATAGACTATGACCTTGGAGAATCCGACATATCAATCAAAAATCGTCTTCGTAAAATCCTCATTGATGAATGGCAATCAAGATGGGAAAATAATGAAACAGGCCGCTTTACTTTCAATATATTTACTCAAGTAAAAAGAAATAGATGCATTGACAATAAATATTTAGCCCAGTTAACCACTAACCATGGACTTTCCCCGCATTACCTTAAAAGATTCAATCTGAGGAACTGTAGTTGTAGATGTGGTAATGATTATGACGATATTCCCCACTACATTTTCCATTGCCCTATTCTTCAACACCTTAGAAATTTTATTAAACCACATCACCTTATCTCTCAAATTTTGTCAAATAATAAACTGTCTTTTGAAGCCCAAAATATTTTGGATTTCCTGTTTCACAACGAAAGCAAAATTTTCCAAACGGAATAATAATTTATCCTATTATCGCCTATCTGAATCGCCTTGCACTCCATTTTTTTTCTTTTTGGCAAAAGGAAAAGAACTCTTTCTCGGTTATACCTTGTGACAAATCATTTTTAGTGTAAATGTTTTTTACCAGTTTTAGACTTTAAATGGACTTTATTTTTTGCCTTTCGTCAAAGTTTGAAAGAATTCAAGAAAGAAATTCAAGCCCTGCTAAAAGTGGAGAATATTCTGTTTGTAAAATTGCAGGAAGAGCTCTGTATCTGAAGCTTTTTGTTCCGGATAATGGACTATTCTTTATTTATATTTTTATATTTATTTATATGTTTTTATTTATTTATTTATTATTATTTTTCATTTTTTATTTTTCTTATTATTTTTTTGTCTTTCCCTCTAAGTTTTTTTTCTTTCTCTTTGCTTTTTTTGTTCATTTTTTTTTTTTTTTTTTTTTGGCCCAGCCTTTAGCTTCTTTTTTTCCCCGTGTCCAAGATGCAAAAGTTATGTTTGAATAGCGAGTCTTTTGATGGCTATTTAAATTAGATTTTTTTAATTGTAATTGTAAGCTTTTCAACGGTGTAACGCCACTTTGGGCACACACCTAATCATCATCAGAATCATCTTCAGAATAGTCGGTTCTAAATAAATACCAATTAGGATATGTTTATAGATAATAATATCAGTTATTTCTTTCAATTGTATGACAACTCTATATTCTTCAATTTTTACATATTTTCACCATAGATGAAACTAGAACAACATGGTACACATTTTTACGATATTTATTTTCTATCAAAACCAATGAAATGGAAAAATACCTCTGTTGATTCTCTTGTAATTCCTAAAGAAACGATTTAAAATTAGCTCAAGAAAGCAACAATAGCAAAAAAATCATGCCTCATTCTTCGTAAGTTGCGTCTCGCTCTATTAAGCCATCAATGAAATCGCGCCAACGATAAACAGCGAACTGGCGACATTTGATACAACCCATAAATGTCATAAAAGAAACTACGAGACACAAGTTTCTGACCTTCGATTGATTGAGATAAAAACCGTCTCCCAAAAAAAAGCAAACAAAGACGAAGCGAAGGTTTATTACGCTGCTCTTGGAACCTTACCCCAGTCTAGATAGAAACTAATACCTGCCAGCTTGCATTTGGGAGAATCATAAATTCTTAAAAACAAGAAAAAGAAGTGTATAAAACTATGAATTTTCTTCAGTGAAAAACCTGAAAATAAGAACGTGTTTACTCCCCCACCTCTACCCCCCGTCTTTCATATCAAAGAGAAGAAGTTTCAATTTTACGTGCACACAATAAATCACCGTGGAAACTGAAATGAGGTATGAAATATGGCCGGGAATAACATTTTATTATTTTTATTTCCTTAGCCCTGTGCTTCCAATCAAGCCCGGATAGAAGCCAAAGATTCTAAAGTGCTTTTCCTTGTTTTCAGGGAAGTATGACTATCTAAGATGTATATCGAATATTCAAGTCTGACTTCCCAGTACTTCGAGAACTTAATTTTGTCTCGAAGATAGAAGAATATTGTTTTTTTAGTGCTAATATTTTTCTTCTTTTTTAGGGTATTTCAAAGAACATTTCATTTTCTTTTTCTTTTTTTTAAAAGTATTTTTCTTGTGCCCTGAGAGGTTTCGGTACTTGTAATGGATTCGCTAGTTATGACGCATATCTATTGAATGTTATAAAATAATACTAAAGGCTAAGTAGAAAGGATAGAACTTTTCAGTTTATGTTGTCAGTGGATAAAGTCACGGTAATAATTTATTTATAGTAATGAGGTAATGGGAAATAGCACTTTTAATTTTTATAAATAAAAGTGTATTTTAATTTATCATCTATTTATTAAAAATGTTATCTCAT
>JAPMOQ010053929.1:18830-34149 GCA_026543055.1 Argiope trifasciata | reverse complement strand
TTTTTAATTGTTATTTCTTGTAGTTGAGACATTCCTCTTTTCCAAAATAGTTTATCTTTGCCAGAAAAAGGGAAGCCTGAACTATCATTCAGGGGAATTTTAAACAAAACATATCTGTAAGTTAAAATTTGCCTTCAATTTTCCCAACAAATTAATTTTTTAAAAAATTCTCCCCCTTTGACATGATATCATGAAAACTAATAGAGGTACTTACATAAAAAAATTTTAAATGGAGATTTTTAAAAAATTTTATTATTTCTTGTAGTTCAGACTTCTCTTTCCAAAACAGTTAATCTCTTTTAGGAAAAGGAAGGTCTGATCTATCATCCAGGATCACAGATTTTTACAGCTAAAATTTGTCTTTAACTCCAGTTTTCTCATAACTTTAATTTTCATAAAAATTCTCCACCGTTAACAGCATACCTCCAAAAGTTGTAGAAGTATTTATGTCAAAATTTCAGCGTGTGTTTTAAAGGATATCGGAAATGAAATGAACCAAAAGTTGGATTGTTGGTGAAATGCTTTTTTCATTAATAGATATTTTAGAATATTAAGGTATGAATTTATATTAAAAAATGCATACATATATAGATATTTTTTACCAGTAACTTATTTGCATCTCAAGATTTTTCTTACAATTTGGTACATTTCATTCATCATTATATTCTATAACTGGTTTGCAAAGAAAAACAGGCTTATTGCCTTACAATTTTGTGTAGAGTGTAAACCATTTTTGTTTAAATTTCATTAAAATTTACCACAAATTTTCTCATTTCTCAAAATATATTAGGTTTTCAAAGATTTTTTTTTTGCATTTATAGTATTTTATATTATATTCAACAATGCATCTAAAAACCATAGTTTCAAATAGTTTTTAAAAAAATCCAATTTTTCAAACATTTTCTTTCAAACGTTGTTGAACACCTTAATAAATGTTGTAGCAGTTTAGCTCGGCGGATTGTAATTGCAATTTCTATCGTGGGTACCAGAGACGAAAGAAGTCGGAAATTGCGAACAAAGGACATTTTTTGGCGACAATGTAGAGGCAAAACGGAAAAAAAAGAACCATTCGTAAATTCCCGTCTTGATGGTATGCAAATTAATCTGTTGTTGTTACGTAATTTACGGCGAAACGTGATGCCATTGTTTTGACAACTTACTGCTATAATATCGTACGGTTGGAACACTGCTTCAACTATCCGTTCAACTATTAGTATTTCTCTCTAATTATGTAAGAGTTTTTTAAAGAAGCGGATCATTAAAAAATTTTCTTGTTCTTTTTTTCTGTAAATGCTGAAAATATTTTTTAAAGAAAAGATTGTATTCAACAAATTTATCAAATTTCAATTTTCTAATCTTAACTTTTAAAATCCGAATTCATTAGAAATCGAAAATGTTATACGAAATTTGAAAATGTTATACCAAACATATTTTAGCTTATTTAAAGAAATAAATAAATAACGCTCTGATATTTAAAGAGTTTATTATATTTACCTAAAAAATTACGTGATTTCATTTGAAAAGAACAAATAAAATTGAAAACTGAGGAGAATTAGAATTGCTTACATTCATAAATACTTCGAATAGCTGTTAATTGTTTTTTATTAGATTTTATCATCATTCTGATTGAAATGAAAAGTACAAAATCAAATTGATTAAATTGAAAAGTTAGCACAAACGTACGTAATAATAGCTCTTTTAAGTTTTGAATTTTGTTGAGAAAAAAATGGATCCCATTGTAAGTTAAAGAAGAGTTATTAGATTTTTCGTTTCATTTGTAAGCCACAAAACTAGACAATTTTTAGCTTAAAATAAGTGATTAGGATGGAAAGTAGATTTCTGGCGAAAGTATCAAACATTTATAAATCAATAATTTTAATCTTCGAACCATTTTTATTAGAAACGTTAGAGTTTCTATTTTGCGTATACTAAATTTTTTTAATAGCGTACTTCTTGATGCCCCTTATACCGCTCAATCGATTCTTTTTCATTTTAATTTTGATCAATTCTTTTATGAAAAACTTTATAAATTAAAATCTCATGCATACTTTTTCTATTCAAATTTAATATATATTTTTTAATATTTTCTGCTGCTCCTAAATGATACAATAAGTAACATATTGGTTAAAAAAGATTTGAAATGGACAAGATCGGTTTAGAAAGATTTCTGTTTCATAATGTGAAAAAAAATTTAAAATTTTATGCAATTTATGCGTGAACCCTAGTATTTAAAGACCGGATAAAAACGAAGGATACTATTTAGTTTAGGAACTAACTTAGTATATTTCTAAAATTATTTACAAGATCTAAAGCAAATAAATGGATGAAATCTAAAACAAGAGTTTCCCTTTATACCTCTTTTTAACAACAACAAAAAATCCCACAATTTTCAAAACACTCTTCACTTTAATGGATGGGGTTTTGTTCTTTAAGTGTTTTTTTAAACCTTCGTAAAAATTCGAAAACGGAAATCCCTTAAAACAAATTCTCAATAATTTCTTTCCGAACGAAATTAATTACATTTTATACATACTATGATTACTTGGGTAAGTGCCAAAATAACAAACTGTTTTTTAAATGAAACAAGCGTAATGAATTATAAAAATACGCGATCTTTAGTCTGATCATTTAAGGATTTGAAAAAAAAAAAGTCATTAGAAAAAAATATATACCATTAGAAAAGTATACAAATGGATTATGTAAGGTCAAAGGTTTTTCACACAAGGTTGTTCACATATTGATACAGTCATTGAAAGCTTGTTAAATATTTGAGAAGTTTTAAAATAATTGAACAGAAAAAAATTATCTTTAACTCCTAGGTATGGTTTTGTTTGATTCTGACTATTCCAGTATTATTTTTTAATGCTTGAAATACATTTGCTGAATATTTTAAAAAATTATGCATATAAAATTTTTAACTTTAAAGTACTAAAATAAAGCATTAAAAATTTTTAACTTTAAATCTCTAAAATTAAAAAAAATTCAAACTTAAATTCATCTTACCTTAATTCACAAACAAACAATGAATCAATTCAGACTCACCTGAAATGTAAAGAAAATAATTAAAAAAATAGTAATTGAAAGTGATTGAATAAATTGCACTCTATATATAAATATATATAGAGCAAAGGAAAATAAATTCGTAGGCATTGGTACACGTACATATTTAATAATTCATCAGATGAATGTAGGAAAATTCTAATAAATTCAATGCATAAATATTTTAAATTTAAATTGTATTGTAAACTTACAAATCTGATAGTTGAAAGAAAAGAACATTATAAAGCACAAGATTTGAAATCAAATTTACTCCACCAATCATTTTTATAAACATTTGGATTCTGGGTGATTTTAAAAAGCTGAGGATAATTTATGCACTTTGCATGAATAAGTTCATCTAACCAAAAAAGGACTTCCTCAAAAAGGAGGTGGTTGTCCAGTTGTGGCTCTCTTTGCCCATTAGCATGTACGAGACATTGTATTCCTTAATCACGTCCATTTTTTAATCATTAATCATGTTTTTACGTGTCTCTTCGAAATATATTTATTTAATCATCGTTGGAAAGATAGACTGTGTTTCAGTATTCATGAACTGCTATGATGCTTATTTATCCATCTACTGTGCTTTTTTTTATTGTGAGGTTACTTATTCACGAGTTAGAAGAGAAACAGTGATTATTTATTAACAGTTTTATCAATTTGCTTTTTTGTTTTTAAAATAAAATCATCGATTTTTTTTCAGAGAAAAGTGTCAAATCTGGCATTCCAGCCGATTTCTATGCAACAGCAAAGATTGGAGGAGATATTTTACAACTGGAGAACTATTTAGAGAAAAAAATGAAAATAATCAGCTCGATTTTTAAGCATTTCGAAAATGTCGTGATCAAGTTCTGTTGAATGGAAAAATAATACCGTAAATTTTCGGAAAGTTTTGAATTGTTGTGAGAGATAAAACATTTTGAGAATGATTCTGAAATACTTATAGAATTAGAGCAAAGGAACATTCATGACGAAAATGCAAACGAAACAGCGGTCACGAGCTTCAAGAGCATTTTTACAAAACATTATAACACTAATAAAAAAAAATTGACTGGGTGGTAGCCATACATTTACAGTTAAAAATCACAACTAAACAATTTTGGAAAAATTCGACCGAAAAATCGGGATTTAAGATTTAATCCGTGGCGTTTACATTCTCAATGAGCTCAAAACATTTTTAAGAGAGATATATCGAACAGACATTAGTAAGATGCCAAAACTCTTCAGAAATATTCTCTTGTAGTGGGAGATTATGCTGCATGAATTTATTCGTAAGTAGCTAGCAGAAGAAATAATTTGGAAATATCGTTGAAATTGGAAATAACTGTCTGGTTTTAATAGGAAAGAATAAAATACATTTTAGTATTGGAAATGAATACATTCATTCAAATGAAGTGGTATGTAAAGGAGAAGCGTAAATAATATGAAATCTATTTTTCAATTTATCTTTATTATTCAAGACTTTAGGGACCGCCCCCCCCATCTTCAACAGAAACAAATAAGTGCAAGAAATAAGTATTCAAAGTTTCATTGTAATCGGTTGAGCGGTGCGGCCGCACATAAGAGACATACAGACAAACATTCATTGTTATTTATATAGATTATTATTAATCCAAATATTACTGTTTTGTAACATATATAAATATATATTTTAATACAAATATGCACTTTTTTGTACATTGATAAATATATGTACTTTTGAATGTTTTTAAACAATATTTAGGAAACATTATATTTACAGTAGAATCTCTCCGGTTTATTCCGTAATTTCCCATGTTTATTTATTTATTTTTTCTCGTTATTGAGTTGCGGTCGTTAAGGTCACACGAAAGAGTTTTCCACCACCTTTCTGCTACACGATTCCGAAAATTTATGCTGGTGATAAGTTACATAAATATTAGAAATATTTAAAGTGAAAGAGCTATAAAATTGAAAGCTCGGGAGAATCATCGATAAAAGAGGAGTCCGCTCAAGTGAAAAGTAACTTATGGTTATGCATATTGCTCGGGGTGTTTCTTTCTGAGATCTTGTGCGCAAAGATCTTATTTTATGCAAAAAAGAGAAAATTTTGAATATAGGAAAGAATAATGGGATGGGGTTGATATCTTTTAAACCATAAAATATTTCTTTCACCGGCGAAGTAATAAAATAATTCAATGTCGGCTGCTTAATTTTCGTATCAACATTTCTGCAGATTAATGATCAGCAGCTCATAATGATGCTGTTTGACAACTCTTCTTTACATTCAAACTTTTAATGAAAATCTAGTTCTTTAGAGTTCGAAAAATAGTATTCTGTTACATAAAATAACCTCCAGGTACTACACGTCCAGCTGTTGCATTATATTATACAATATTGCGAAATATTAACCACTTCGCATACAATGACATGTCTCAGACACTCATCGAATGATTGAATTTTTAATCTGCAACTAAGCGAAAACTATGAAATAATTTCAAATGGAAAAAGTCACTTGAAACGTATTATTAAAGAAATTAAAATGATAGTAAATATTCCAATTAGGAATCTATTAAATTAGTCATTTAATTAGGAGGTAAGGTAAATTCGTATATCAAGTGGTTAAGCTCCATGAATAAAATAAATTTTTCTTACATGTGTTTAGAAATTGGCCGAGCTGCGAGTAAAGCAGTTAATATATTTATATGGATTCAAACAATCATTAATGTCCAAAATAAGGTAGACCCTTCATATAAGAGGATAAATAAATCAAAAGATGAAGCTTGAATCCTTTGAAAACTTTTTCAATAAATTTATGTGTGCCTAGGATTCAAAAATATTATACAACATTGCAAATATTGTTTGACAGCACACAACTTTGTGCAATATGTGTTCAACTAGATACAGAAGTTGTTGAATCAAAGTAAATATTTAGAATTTGAATTGCTGAATTATTACAGACAAAGAAACACCGCTGCAATTTTGACTTTGAAATGTACACTAGAAATTACTTTTAAGAAATCATCTAGTATTAAAAGCAGTTTTCCTTAATTATAATAAATATAGTTGCAAAGAACTATAAAGTAGTCTTTATTGAAACTTTATTATACATGTAGATACTTCAATTGTATTCCAGTTTTTTTCAGTTTCGTTTATTTATCCTGTGAATTATTATGTTACTTGAAATGTCTAGAATAAAAAAAATCAAAGCACTTTTAATGATCTGAAGGGGATAGCGAGAAAGATATGAAAAAAAAAAAAACAGAAAAGAATACAAGAAAAAATTTGCCGCTGCTGTGATTATTGAAAACTTGATATGTAAATAAATTCAATTATTTTGGAAACAAAAATGTATCACATATTTTGGCAAAGTATATTGACATTTTACTTATTTTATAAATTCATACATCATATTGTTGTCATAATGTATTATAAATTCAACCCTTAAATGCTTGATCATTAATTTTATTTCATCTACTAGCCGCATTTGGCGACCAGCTGGTTCGCCATAAGTAATGGGTTCTAAAATTTTCGATTAAATTACATATTCATTAGCCTTGAAATAACTCCGGGCATTGATTGGCCAGAAATTAATATTTTCTTTAAGGTGATGGATTGAAAGTTCTAAAAGAACACGTTTTCCTAATAATATTCTTTAATTTTATAAATCAGTCAGTTTTAACTATCGGTTATGCTTCCAAAATATTAAAAATATTTTTTTCGGTGATGCCAAAATATTAAATATGTTTTTTTAAAAAAAGCGAAAAAGGGGAAAAAAATATTGAATTAATGATACAGATATTGCAAACGATTATGGAAATATGCCATTGAATCGGGATTTCAGTGCATATTCCTGTCTAAATTCAATCAGGTTTACCGTAAATAAAGATGATTTATGGAATAAATGATTTAGATACTGCAAACAATTAAAGAAACCTTTGCTTTGCACATTTTATGTATCACAAAATATCACATTTTATATTTATTTTATTTTATCCAGTCACGTGTTAAAAGTTGCATTTCTTTAGATTTATTTTGCGATTATAGTTTTTTTATTCGAACTTCCGGCATTCTTTTATTTTATCCAGTCACGTGATAAAAACATGGTTAAAATATTTCTTTAAAAATTCGTAAAAAATAGAATCTTACGTTTTAAATTAAAATACTGATACCATTAGAAAGCTAATATTTTTATCTTTAAATTGATGTAAAAATCATGTTTGTGCGATAATATTTTCGGCAGTTATAGCGGAAAAACGTCGAAATTTCGCTTAAATTTTAATAATTCAAATTCTAATTAAAAATTCGAAAAAAGGGCTCCGAGGTGCACATTCCCGACCTCCTAGGTATACATGTACCAAATTTGGTAGCTGTAGGGCCAACGGTCTGACCTGTAGAGCGCCAACACACACACACACACACACACACATTGAGCTTTATTATAAGTATAGATTAAAAGAGAAAGAACCATTTCATAGATTTAGAAATTTTTTCAATAAATGCATACAAGAAAGAGAAAATTAATGATGATCTTGATGTTATTTACTAACATAAAAAACCTAATTTTGCAGTGCAGAGAGTTAAAAGTTTTTATAAAGAAATTGATAAGAAATTGCGAAATTATACTATCTCTTCTGGAGGCTGTAAATTTAACTATTTAATGAGCACATTAGTATGAGATATTAATTTTCAATCTGCCTATTATTCATTTCGTTGGCGAAGCCTTTGCAAAATTGTAGATTATTTAAAATATTCTTGAATTTGGTTCAACCAGATCAATTGAACTACTGATATTGAATCTTTTTTGAAGCAAACAGGTTGACTCTAAAGTTAATAGAACCTAATGTTAGACATTCAATTGCAGTAAAAATTTTATTCCCATCATATTCTTAGAGATTGGACAAAAGTGTCCGGTCTTAAAATGCACTTTTTTTTTGTCACGTTTCTAATATTAATATTAAAATAAAATTGACTGATGTTAATCCTCAGTATATGTTCCCATTGGGTCCGTTTCCTGAATTTCTGCAGTATTTATAAGCGGATATAAATATATTCAAAGAATAAAAGTTAACATTTTAAAATCTATTAATATAAAATTATGTCACTTTTAAAATGGGAAATTTTATCATAAAACATACCTTTCTAATCGAGTATTTTTCAAATTAATTTCAAACCTTTTTTATAATTTTAAAGAAAGACTATTCGATTTTTCTACTTTTTTAAATTTATTTGTAAGAAGATTATAATATTCTATGATTCTGAAGGGTTTTTTTTTTTCTTCTTGAAATCTTAAATTTTTCTTCATCCCATATTGAAAAAAATTAATTGAAATTTTTAAAAAATGCTAGTCAATATTAACCCATTAATGCCTACGGTTTTATTTTTGGAACACCACTCACATTATTTAGAAACTTCATTATAGAAATTTCATGCAAAAATTCTTTCCTTTCAAAAATTCTCTAGGCATAAATGGGTTAAAATCTTAAACTACAAGTAGGAAAATTATACTAAATTATTATTATTATTACTTTGCCCTTTATATACAACACAAAAATAATTTCTTTTCTTAATAAGTTTTTGCACGTAAAGTTCTAAAAAGAGAAATCAACGAAGTACGGATTTAAACATATTATCCTGTGATTGAAAATTATTGTTTCAGCCGTCCCTGTAATAGAAAACGAATGACTAATTCAAAGTCAATATTGGTTTTTTATTACTTTTTGTCTCCCTGGTATTCAAAAAAATAATAGTAATAATAACATTTTACATTGAATGTGCTATTCGACCTTTGCTTAAATAATTGCAGCCACTGATATTTTCCCAGACAAAACAATTATTAATAATTCTTTCTTTGGCCCACAATGCGATACAATGAAAAAATTCTTGCCATATGAAACGCCTTCAGAGAAAATGGCAGCAACATTTTCAATGTATTTCTTAGAATTATAACTGGCGGCGAACACAAAGCTTTATTTAATTAAGCAAACCGGAAAATGCTGGCAAAGGGGGTTGGAGTCGGCAAAAAGGACTGATAAAAGGCAGCATCTGGGCATTTTCCGACTCCTTTTACGGTACAGAATTGTTGTTAACTCTAACCTTAATGTCCTTTTGTCTACATGCCAGTGTACTGGACCGTGAACTGAATTTCGGCTCTAAAAGGTCTTGCGCATTGCTGGGCAGACATTTTTGCTTATGACATTAGCGAGCGTGTGGCAGGTTCGAGTCTTTCTTCCTGCTATTTCTTTCTCTCTCACTTTTTTTAATCTATTTTATCCTCTTTTAGCTGCCACCGCTCCAAGGGGATGCTTTTGTTATGTTTCCACCTGAGCAGCTTGATGCCACGCCCCTGAGATGTGACGTCACACCATCAATTTATTGCTCACAGCAGGACTCGCAGAATTACAAGCTGGAATTCGTGAAAGTGAAATCAAAGGGGGAAGAAAATAAATAACAAAAGAACACGAAGAAACAAAATAAAATGTTCGGTGGGGAGGGGAAAATGCTTTTTGAGAAGATTACCTTGCGTCAACTGACATGGTGAGTTAACTCATATTAGCGGACAATTGTATTTGAAAATGAGGTTTCCCTAGTCAGAATATGTTACGAAATCAAAGCAATGAAGAGGCTTGCTTTCTTCTTTTCTTTTTTTTTTTTCCTTCTTATAGCCGCTTTCAGAGAAAAATGCATTCCTTAATCGAGATTTTTTCTTTCTGTCTTTTTCTCTTTGAGTAGCATTTTAATCTAGTTCTGATTTCGGTTAAGTCATCTGAGTGTGACAAATGACGTTTGCAGAAGGCAGTCCTAAATTAGCTCCCAATATTATTTTATTAATAAATGGGAAAAAAATTTCAAAAATCAATCCCGTAGCTGAGATTCTTAAAGAACACTGATAAAGAACATGATAATTCGTGGACAAAGAACATTCGTGGAAATAATCATCTAGAACATTCTAAATGATTATTTCCACGAATTTAAAAAGACTGATGTCTTTTATAATCAAAAAAAAAAAAAAAAAGAAAGAAAAGCTAAAACGATGCATTTGAGATAAAGTAAGAAATTTTAAATATATCCGAATTCAAACACCCGAAAAATATGAAGCAGTAATTTCTGATAAAGAACATTCTAAATGATTAGTTCTACCAATTTATAAAGACTGATGTCTTTTATGACAAAAAAAATTAACATGATACATTTGAGATAAAGTAAGAAATTTTTAATTGATCCGAATTCAAACACCCGAAAAATATGAAGCAATAATTTTAAAGGTTTTTTTTTTCTGGGGGAAATTGGGAATATAATTATGTCATGCGAAAAGATGATAATTTCGAGATTAAGTTTGGAATTTGAAACATGCCAGAATTCAAATAATAGTACGATATTAAAGTGTGAAATATTTTTTTTCATTTTTATACCGGAATAAAAAAAAATTACTTAACAGAATTGTAAAGGTATTAAATACTTAACTCGAAACTTATCATATTTTATGAACTGTATTCGAACTGAACTATGAAATTTTTTAATTTCAAAAAAGTGTCTGAAATATTATAGCTTAATTCTTCCTTTTATATAATATTTTAAAAAATAGCCAAAGAATTAAGCATATTTTCAGAAAGCTTTAATTTATTTTAAAAACTTAATGTCCTTTATTTTTTTAATTTATGCATGTTATTTCATTTTGTTATTTTTGCAAGGCTTAGCTCTCATATATGTAAGAGAAATATTTTAAAATTTTAACTTTTATTGTTAAACTACACATTTTCTGTACGAAATTAAATTTGATGGGAAAGCAATATAGTAAGATAAAATTTTAACCAAATGTGATGTCATTACCATAATATCAAATCAACTATTTTTCATTTAAAAATGTTATTCAGAAGAAATTGAGAAAAAAAAAACATTTCAATTTTATGAATGGTTTATAGTATTAACAACGCTGTAGATGGAAGTTCTGATCCTTCGCTGGAGATTCTTCGCTCGGTTTCAGATTTATGAATGGTTTATAGTATATAACAACTCTGAAAATACAATTTTTTCCATATCTGTTGTAAACTGATTGCCGAAGTCTCTTACTTTCAAAACTAAAGATAGTAAACGATCCAATAGTTTCGTTTTTAATTATTTAGTCATTTAATTTGATTTTAATTATTTCGCATTCAAGAATAGGACAGTATATCAAGCACAAGTCAGAATGTAGTGAAATCATTTTAATAAAACGCACACAAATTTATGCAGCTTCAGATAAATGCAAATGACGTTATTGATATTATTATTATTATTGAAGCAGTTCAACATCAGAGATGGAACTTTTCATTTTCTGTCCATCTTAACTCCTAAAAATTAAAGGAATTAAAAAGAAACATTGATATCATTCGACTTTATTTATAATTACATAGAGGTCAGGCCATTTTTTGTTTTGAAGCGTATATTATCAAGATCTCTACTGTCAGTATTCCACTTTTTAATATAGGAAGAACTTCTAAAAATTAAATGAATTGAAAAGAAACATTGATGTCTTTCGACTTTATTAATAATTACATAGAGGGCAAGCTATTTTTTTATATTAACAAGATCTCTACTATCAGTATTCTACTTTTTAGTCTAGGACAGCGGCATCAGCAAAACACACTCATTGTGCTCGAATTTACAGCTATATCTTTCAAATATAGCGATTTTTAGTACTTCATTATACATACATAGCATACACGCTTTCTATTCTTTGTATATAGCCACGATTTCTATTCTTTCTTTATATCATATACAATAATTTTTAGTACTTCTTTATATACATAGCATACACGTTTTCTATTCTTTCTTTATACCCACCGAATTCAAAAATTTCTTTGCGGCAATTTCGGCTATTCAAATAGCCCCATATTTCGAAAAATTGCAGGCCTTCGGAAAGAGAAAAAAGTAAAGTAATAAAAAAGACCTGAAATAAAACATTGCCTATTGCATCGATCTGAAGCGATAATAAACGAGTACATTTTTTTCTTTAATGATACGTATATAGAGCAATCATTACTGTGGCATGTTTTGCTATTCATCTTATTTACATTTTCATATATTAATTTAATGAGGCAATTATTTCCAGTAGAGTGCTCGTAATATTTCACTACAAAGTGTATTTCCAATTTATGAGAATGTATTCACGTTTAAAACCGGTTTCAGAGATAAACTGCCTAGTATAAACTTTTCTCATCTATGGTTTTAGGGTTTTATAAAATTTAGATGATCAGAAAAATAAACATATTATTTTTTTTTTTTGTATTCGCTTTTATAAATTTTGATTAAAAAAATTCCCACATCATTTTCTTTTATCGAATATTTCTAATCTGATATTTGTATGTTACATATCTCCCAGTGAAAATGAACATTTTATCTTATCTATATCTCTCTTAATAAAAGTTTCCTATGCTGAAAATAATCAACAACTTTTTCGCACGTCACTACGTAGTAATTCTATGATAATAATATGAATTACGTTTATAAAATATTTATCAATCAGAAGAAATTTTTTATTGTAAAAGTATTTATTGGTCCTCATTGGTCGGCTACGCTAGTTGATCTTTCATGAAAAAGCACCAGAAGCCGAATAATGCATGAAAGATATGCATGAAATGGAATTAGCAAAGCACATGAAAGTCCTTTTCAGCAAAGAAGCAAGTGTGTGTTTAATTGAACTAATCCAGTTGCACACAGGCAAAGAAGCTTTCCTAAGAACGAGCATCCGAGAGAACAGCGAAATCAACCAATCATAGATTGATAAATATTTTTTTCGTCGAAGATAGATTATTCATTTCTATGAGAAGAAAACCCAGCAATTAAATTTGAAGGAAAAAAGTATAAATCATCTCCACTGCTCTTCTCTGAACAAGCGGGTGAGGTCAGATTTAAAGACAGGGAAGGTTCAAGAGAAAGAAACTGAAATTTCGATACATCGCAGTCCCTAATTACTCTCGGATATGTTTATGTGTGTGTTAGTCGAGAGATGTATTTAGAGAAAAGTTCTGGAGATGATAAAGTTAGATTAAAAAGAATCATAAGGCAGTTTCTTGAAGCACATATCATAGTTTTCTATGCTTTTTTTTTCTTCCGTTACATGTTTTCTTACGGAGGTCATTTTTCGTTAGAAGCCGAATGTTCTTAGACAAGGATTGAGTAATACTATACAGTCCCTGACATTAAATGTTCAAATAGTGCATCACGTTCTTAATGAGTAATACCATGAATGGAAGTTGCTTTGCTATTGAAAGGGAAGTAAAAGTTTGGCTGTGTAATTGCATACTGCCTTGTACAAGAAGAGATTAGTCAATAAAAAAAGAATCCCTTATTTAACTTGTTAGCCTAAAATTAGAAACAAATATAACAAATCAAAAATGAAAGATTAAAGTATCCATGTTGATATAAATTTCCAGATCAGATTAAAGTCTCTATGCAATTCAAAATCATGATTCATTTTTAACAAAGTAAAATATGTTTTCGTTTCAACAGTAATATGGTTGTGTTGCCAATAAAATACTTGACTTGATTGATGTATCTTTGAATAGTATTATTGTATGCTATAATTTCATATAGAATGAAAAAAAGTAGGAAAGAAGTAAAAAAATAAAGTAGAAATGAAGTAAGAAAATAATAAAAATAGGAAAAATAAACTAATTTTAATTTTTAAAAAATGTTTTTCCTGTAATTGCACTTTATGCCTGAAAAACTTTTTTGTTGTAGTAAAAAAGAATATTTCTAGTCCTACTGAAAGCAAATTAAATGTTACTTTTCTTGGTTTCTATTATCTTTCCAGTTATTCCAGTGCACACTCCTCTTAAATTGTCACAATTTTTTTTATCTGCTATTTCTATCTAACTTAAGGATTTTATTTTTATCATTATAAATGTAAGAATTTATTAAAATGCTTTGATCAGAAACTGTAGTCGAATAAAAGGATCAACTCTTTTGCATCATTTAAGGAAGTAAACAATTATACAAAATGTTATGCCTGACTTACAATTATTCGCAGGTTACTAAATGTCATAACGACTATAGTGACTCAGTATCAAATATAGAACAGTAACAGTCATGAGAATTAAAAAATTCAAACAATTAAATAAAAACAGATTTCTAATTCTTTAAATAGTGCATCAAAAAACGTTGATTTTCATCGATCTTAAAAGAGATTGTGATAGAATGAAAACTTTTAATTTGAAACTGTTAATTGAATGAAAAGTATCGTTTTCAGTACATGTAGCATTCAACATTCAGAAAAGAGCCATTTTTATCGGACGAATTCAAGTATCACCTGCAATAAAGAATCATATTAATTGCTTGGAGGAAGTAGAGAGACAAATAACAATGGGACATGTTGAGAGTGAGAGAGAGAGTGATTTTTAGCTTCGTGTCTTTCAATTTATTATGACTATCAACCAAAAGCAACGTAAACTCATTTGTTTTTCTTTGGCAAAAACACCTGCCAACAGTTAAAGTGAAAATAAAACTCTGAAGAAACAAAAAAAAGAAAAAAAGAAGTAGAAACATTAGACTTTCTGCTAACCACTGATGTTATGCAGTTCTCCATTTCTTCCAGTTCTAAACAAAACAAATAAATAAAGGCTCAACTTCCTTACAAAGGAAATAAAAAATAAAATCGAGATCTGTGGGCGCAGCAATCGAATGTTGCGAACGAAAAATACAATATGCACCGTTAAATCTGACTTCGACTTTAAATGGATGTCTCACTGGGGATTACTAAAAGTAACGACCCAAAAGTACAAAAGAAGTCACAAGCTCGCATAATTTGCAGAGAAATCAGTTTGTAAGAAGTATTACCCCGAACGGAGTTTAAGAGAACATGGGTTTGGGAGGTAGTATGGAAGAACACTATCCGGGGCTTCAAGAACCTACTTTTACTTTATGTATTGTACTAGAACTATTTCTTTCCTTCACTGCCTTTGCTTATTCCAGGAAAGAAAGTTTTTTTCGGTTTGTTTCTTAAATATATCCATGTAATTATTTTTAAGTTCCAGTTTTCTACCTATCGTTTAAGACGTTGAATTTTCCCACTCAGAAGGAAAATTTATTGGTGCAGTGGGCAATTAAAGAATCCATCATTGCAGATGCGTAATGGGTATAACAAAATGTTGCGAAATGTACGAGCCAGCCTTTTCTTTCAAATTATTCCTCTGAACTTGCATGGAGAATAATCAACAGAATAACCTTCAACTACTTTGGAATAATGATGGTGTGTATATTATTTATAAGCGTGAATCACAAATATAAAATAATCATTACTTTGAATAGAAACACAGAATCTATATATATATATATATATATA
>JAPMOQ010053929.1:0-10123 GCA_026543055.1 Argiope trifasciata | reverse complement strand
AAGCCAGAAATAAATTAGCCAATATGTGTGGAGAAGATGTGTTAACAGTACATCAGTACCAGAACTGATTTGCAAAATTTTTCCTTCAAATGAGGAGGCCAAAAACCACCTCGATCAGTTTTTTTTACAGCAAAGACCAAAACTTTTATGAGCGTGTAATCATGTTACTACCAAAAATATGGCAAAAGGTATTAGACCAGAATGGCAATTTTATAATTTAATAAATAATTTATTCATTAAACGAAAATTTCTTTTCATTTTGACAAAAAAATACGAAATGACTTTCCGAACAACCCAATATATTTGTTCTAATGCATTATAAATGACTTATTTTAATAAATAAGATGCTCAAAGGATTTCAGTTTTTATTAGAGGATATACTTTTAAAACTAGGGTTAACATTGCTTAATGTTTTTAATTTTTAGCATTTGGGAATTCACCATTTTTTTTTTTCAGCTTTACTGTGATTGCATTTTGAATTTTGTTTGTTCGCCCTTTCTGTAAGAAGCAATATTCATTTCTATAATTTCATGTGTTCAATGTTTTTTTTTTTTTTCTTTCAAATTTTTAAGAGCTTTGTTTTCTTCAAATTCTATTATGATCTTAAAAGCACCATAGATTAAAATCTTATGCATATTTTTCTTTTGTTAAAATTTGGTGTAATAGTTTCTTACTGTGTTACGCACTTCTGGAATAACAAATTAAACATTCGGTTCATTTCAAGTTTTTTCAAGTATCATTAAGTGTAAAAATTGAAAATTTCATGTTATTTATCAATCAAACTGCTATTATTTAAGGAATAGTTTAAAATACAGATTATTTCTTAATTTCAAAAGTAGGCAATATATTTCTGAGTTATCAGATAATTTTTTTACAGGGCATTTTGTAGGTTTCTGAATGAGAAGATTTTTCCTTTATGCCGCTTTATGGCCAAAATGAATTCATGCTTGTTTTGGTTTTCGAATTTTTTAAACATTTAATTGATATGTATTTGTTTCATAGGTTTTTCCGAAATCTACTTGAAAAAAAAATATGAGTTTTTTTTTTAACATTTTCTCAAAAAAAAAGTTTCTATAATTACAAATCTTTATTGCATAACTCTCCCTTCTAATTCCATTAAATTTAAACAAATGCAAACTGGTATAACACACTACACAAGATATTTCCAATATTTTTATATTCAGTTGCTTTGAAATAAGAAAACATGATACTTTATATTGCTATGTTATTGCATTTTCAGTAAGTTAACCATTGCTGACAGTTCATAGAATGCAATTGATATGTATTTGTTTCATAGGTTTTTCCTAAATCTACTTTATGCAAAAATTCAAAACTATGAGGTTTATTTTAAAACATTTTTTGAAAATTACTTTCCAAGTGACAAATTTTATTACATGACACTATCTTTTAATACCATCAAATTTAAAAAAATGTAAACTGATACACGAATTCAAATGGAAAAAAGAATGTATTAAAATATATTATCTAAAAAACTCTTAAATCAACAGTTATTAGAAAAATAATTTGTCTAAGCTGAATTTCTCTTAAAAAATCTTGTTCATTAAGAGTCCTAGTTCTTTTTTTTAAACCATGACCATGATATAGGCTTGCACAGTGGGAATTATTTTAAATGGTATATAAATTTATATACAACTTTGTATTTAATTAAGGTAGAAAACAAACTTCTTTCTACTTTCAAAAATCAATTTTTTCATCATTTTTTCAAACACTTTTTGAAATTTTATTTAAAAGACAATTTAAATTTTGTTCGTTCGTACTTTCAATAAGAAGTTATATTCATTTCCATGATTTTATGTGTTATGCTTTAATGTGTGTGTGTGTGTGTTTAATTTTTAAGAGCTGTATTTTTTTTCTTTTTACTACACAAGATATTTCCAATATTTTTCTATCCAGTTGCTTTGAAATAAGAAAACAGTGTACGTTGTGTTGCTATGAGTTATTGCATCTTCAGTAAGTTAACCATTGCTGACAGTTCATAGAATGCAAAGCCTTTCGAAAGAAATACCACAACAACAACAACAACAAAAATGCAACACTTGCTCGAAATCGAACATTTCAGCGAAACCTGTTTTATGTACTTTCCTCGTTTCCCTGCTCCAATCGACCTTTATGGTCACAATGGGTGTATAGCAAAACAGATAGCCCACCCCGACCGAGACCCTTTTTCTTTCTATTGTTTCACCAAGATGTAAGAGCTTTTTTTAGTACTGCCTGAAAGATCCGTGAAAGGATCAGATTTTATACCTGAAATTTGAGCTGTTTTTTATTTATGGCGGAGATTTATATTTTAATATCTTGACTTAAAAATAAATGCTCGTGAAATGAAAGTCGACGCTATTGTCCACCAATTAAGTTTATATATATATAGTAGTGCATAAATATTTTCGTTTTTCTTCTTTAAACTGTTTTTAAAAATTTTGTTTTAAATCCTATTTTGATATTAAAAATTGTTTTTACCAATCATTAAAGGTTTTATAACCATTATATATGCTTCTGATTTAAAGGTGATCTTTACTTTCATTTATTATATAAGAAATATTAATGAGAAGCTATTTCGTAAGTATATTTCAGCGTCAAGAAATTGTTCAAATTCAAAAAAGTTTGTGATACGAAAAATAAGAGCACTTCTGTAATTTTTAAGCAAATTAAAAACAACTTCAAAGTAAGAAAAATCACTATATATGGTATTAATATATCATTCGATAGAAAATATTTATGACTATATATATGCTAAGTAATTACCAAATGAATAAATAATCAAATAAATGGATTAATTTAATTAGTTGAGTTAATTAATTATTCGGTTTCCATAGTCTTCATTATTATTCAAAAAGGGTCCTCGTAATCATAACACGTGGAAAATGCTCTCAAAAGTATTTTAAACGCATAACGCTAATGCAGCGATTAATTTGGAGTAAATACAGTATAACAACTGTCATAGGGATTTAATCCTTCTGAGTAAAATATCATCCGATATAGATGCTTTAGAGATATAGAATTCTCTTGAATATAGATACCTAAGCGATAGGCAGAAATACCATTCTAACCACAGTTAGAAGCAACCTTTAATCATCATTATCTACTGGGGCAGTTTTAAGATGTTAACTTAACTTGCCATTTAGATTGCTAGTATGAGACCATGGTAAAGGTTAGAGTTAAGATGTCACAATGTGTCTATTAAAGAGCGTTGCCCGTAGGCATTGATGCAGTATAATAGCAAAGACGGAGTTCTGTTATCAATCAGGCTTCAAAACGATTTTGCTGAGATAAATGCGAGTTGGCCCCAAAGACTAACTGCAGTTTCATATCAAACGTGTCATCAGATGAATAAAATCTGAGGTCAAATTTTTCATGTTCAGAATCAATCGAAAAGCCGAATAAAGTTTCATTCATGGGCTGGTGAAAAAATTAATTAATCAGATAAATTTATGTAGCATTGGAATCGTATGCATTTTTTAGATATATATTTTCATTTGTTGCACCTTCTTATAGTTTCAAAATGAGTCCCTATATCATGAATTAAAAATCTCATCTGGTAGATTTCTAAGCATTAGAAATCGGAATAGACACAAATGATGCCTAATTCCCTTATTTAAATAACATTCGGTATCGCTTTACAGAAATATCAGTAAAAATCTCATTACCGAGCATTAATCAAAATTTCTTAAATCTGACAGATTCTAAAACACATTAAACACAAAATAAGGAAGAGATTCAAAGGACAAGAATATGCTGGCTTTATTGATGAATAAAAAACATTTAGAAAAATCATACTCGCTTGCATTGTTTTTTCTCATCGGATGTGGCAAAATATTATTCTAAATATGCGTGTAATTCAGGAGTGGATAGGCGAGTTTATATCGAATTTATTTGGTGTCGCTTTGAAGAAAAATCAGTAAAAATCTTAATATCGAACATTAATCGAATTTTTTTTTTATCCGACAAATTCTAAAATAGAATTAACACAAAATAGGGAAGAAATTCAAAGGAAAAGAATATGCTTTTCTTTATGGCTGAATAAAAAACATTTTGAAAGATCAGACTCGCGTGCGTTGTTTTCTGCCATCGGATGTAGCAAAACATTATTCTAAATATGCGTGCAATTCATGAGTGGGTATGCGAGTTTATATCGTATTTATTTAATAATGCTCCCACCTCTGCTGGTGCGCCCCCCTCTTCTAAGCTCTCACGTGTTCAACCACTTCCTTTTCACGAAATTAATCGCATATTCATAGTTCATTCTTTTCTTTATTTTATCGAGTTGAAAATGAAGGCTAATTAATAAATTATATCCTTTCCCATTGTCAGGTTTTATTGCCTTCTGGTTTAGTGGGAAAGAGTGCAAAAGTTTATGACATTTGAACTCGGTTGGAAATGAATTTTTTTTTCTTTTCTCCTTTTTTGAGACTTTTTTCGTTGGTAGTTTGCTAATGAGTTTCTCTCTCTCACTCTGTACGGAAAATTTCACATGATAGGATTTAAAAAATGGGCCTATAAATATGTATGGTTCCAGAATAATTGACTTCGGTTTGAATAATAAAGCGAAGAATGAAAGCAACATGTGTCAAAAATTAAGAAGTTACGCAAAAAAACAGCGCAATACTTTTGGTTGGAGTGAGTACCTCAGTTACCTTATGATTCAAAGTGCATTTGTTTCGTTTTTCTTTTTTTTTTTTTTTTTTTTTTTTTAAGTTACCCGCATGAGTAACAGATAAGAAATGAATCGTTAATCCCAAAGAAAACACCCTCTTGCTAATTGCTTTTTTTTTCCCTGTAATATCAGAAAAAGTAATGCTTAGTCAGACACAAAAATAAAAGTTGTATAAGGAAAATTGTACTTATTGAAGATATGTAAACTGGGTCAAGGACCTTCTGATTGCATAAAGCATTCGGGCATCTTCTTCGTAAAAGACCGGCAATGAAAACACATTGAGGGTCAGTTGCTGGTCGATACTGCTACGTTCAGTGGTGGGGGGTGGCCGGCTGTATACCAGAAGAAGAAGGATCAGTTGTTGAAAAACTTATTATTTAAAACTTTTCATCAATCGAAATAGAGAGAAAGAAAAGGATATACTTAAAAATTCCTTTCTATGTTCGATTTCAGTAGTTGTAAGTTATTTTCAATTCTCTATTAGATCCGTGGCATGAAATTTTGTTTTTAATTAGATCTCGTGATGCGTACATTTATGGAACAGAATATAAATGATCGATAAAAAAAGTTGTATAAGGAAAATTTTACTTATTGAAAATATGTAAATTGGGTCATGGACCTTCTGATTGCATAAAGCATTCGGGCATCTTCTTCGTAAAAGACCGGCAATGAAAACACACTGAGGTTCAGTCATCGGAAAACTTATATACTAAAACTTTTTATCAATCGATATAGAGAGAAAGTAAGGGGAAAGAAAGTAAAGGAAATACTTAAAACTCCATTTCTCTGTTCAATATCAGTATCTGTAAGTTATTTTCAATTCTCTGTTAGATCAGTGACATGAAATTTTGTTTTTGATTAGATCTCGGGCTGCGTACATGTATGGTACAAAATATAAAGAATCGATTTCTAATTCCTGACTTATTACGAACATCTGCCACTTAATATTGGTCTTTATGATTGCACAATAACAGTTAACTGCTATTCAGCGATCTATTATCAGCGTTCATGGAAACATGGCGATTATATTCATAGTAATGATGCTCATTTTTTATAAAATAATTATAGTCTATTACATTTTTAGCTCTTAAAATAAATATTTACTAATAAAAAGTGAAACATACATTGCATATTTTTTTCAACTAAAAACGATTTATTTATGCGTAAAACTGACAATAAAGATGTTTTAATATCAGCATTTAAGTAGTTAAAGAACTTTTCTGATATCTTCTTTACCTTACACAAATTATAAAGAAATTTTGAATTTCGAGTTTATAAAGCCTGATTTTCTTGAAGAAAGCATATCATCATTTTTTTTTCAAATTAAATATGCTAAAATGTGTGCAGCTGCTTTTCAGAACAATCATATTCATTGGCTGAAGATAATATAACGTGACCAATAATACAGAAAAATATTTTAATATACTTGATTAGGTGTATAATAGATTTGAAAAAGAATTGAATTTTGAGTTTCGAGTTTATAAAGTTTAATTTTCTTGATGAATACATATCTTCATTAAAAAAAATTAAATATGCTAAAATGTGTGCAGCTGCTTTTCAAAAAAATCATATTCATTGACTGAAAGTAATATAACTTGACCAATAATACAAAAAAATATTTTAATGTACTTCATTAGAAGTATTATATATATATATATATATATATATATATATATAAAGCCTATTTCTACCTTCTAATAATCTTAATTCTATTTCTGACAGTATTTCAAATACATATCATAAGTGTAGCATAATATACGGATTATATGAAGCCAACAGAGCAATGTGCTTTACATAATTCGTGAATCCAATTGATGTAAAATTTAATTTTTAATCTTTAAAAAATTCAATTGATTTAAAATTCAGGCTTTTAAATATTATTATGACAGATTATAGTTCATATGAGATGATACATTCTGTTTCTACTTCAATTTTAATTAATGACACGATAAATTTAATTTAAATAAATAAAAAAATTAATTAGCATATTAATTGAATGATATTACACATATTAATGAATTGCGTAGTTAGCAATTAATCTAATTTAAATTTAAAATTTAAATAGAAAATTTAGACACTTTAAAAAATTTAATTTAAATTAAAATCTTCATAAAGTTTGAATAATTTTACTTAAAAATTCGTTCTACAAAGTTAAAACCCTTGCTTACAAATTTGAATTTTTTTTTAATAACTCATCTTATTGAAAAGAGTCAATATTATTTTATGATTTTATGTATGCTTTTAGTTAATCGTTTGCTTTCCTTGAAATAGGGATTTCCTCACGCATTCTGGTTGGAATTTGAAATTATATTATTGAAAATATCATGATAAAAAATAGTACTCATTTATTGATTGCATGCAACTCTTAATTTTCACTGTTCATACTGTCTCAAATATTTATAAAGTACTAACTGGCACCCGGCGCTTTGCTGTCCCAGAAGAAATCATTTGGGAAACATCGTTTGAAATTGAAAATAACTGGCTACAATAATAAGATCGTAAATGTATACGTTCATTGAAGTTGAATGAGATTTAAAAGAGGAATGAATTTTTAATTTTTATTCTTTTTTATTTTATTATTCAAGAGCTTTATGGTTGGCGATATTTTTTGCTTTGTTTTGTTTAGTTTTCCCGTCATCAGAAGAAACAAGCGAATTTTTTGACTGTCCGACTCGTAGCATCCAGCATACAACAGGTGAAGTGAAAAAACTGCTGTGAACGAGTTCATTTGAAAATAATCCTTGGTTAATAGATGTGGTAAATAGATCCAAAAATAATTATTATATATGACATAATTTTACTAAGCTTATAACCATCCCGCAAATGCAAGTAATAAGTATTCAAAGTTTTATCATAACCCGATGAGTACGGCTACGCATAAGAGACATACAGACAAACATTCATTTTTATTTATAGAGATAACATCATTTTAGTATGCCTATAACTATCCCGTAATTGCAAGTAATAAGTATTCAAAGTTTTATCACAATCCGATGAGCAGTACGGCAGCGCATAAGAAACAAACATTCATTTTCATTATATAAATTTCATTTAAATAATTTCTTAGTTAAATACAAAATTGAAACTTCATTTTAAAACGGGAATGAATCTAGGATTATTTGAATTTTACTGGAAAATATCCATAAATAAAGAATGAACAATTTTCTTTTTTATTCACGACTACATGGAAATTTACTGCAATATATTTACATTTATTGTACACATTTTATCTTTATCTTTCATATCATATTTATTTTGCATACCAAAATTTCACCTATCCATATTCTTATGGCAAATGACAATTTTTCAAAGGTGGAAAACGATTACCGTGGGATAGACAGGGTTAAAACTTGGAAAATAACTTTTTTCTTTATCACATTTTTTCTTCTTCGCCGTTTAATGAGGATCAGCTCCTGTATTGGCTCACATTACACGAATTGCTGAGCGGATCGATAAAAATTCGCCTGTGTCCATAAAAATACAGAATCTAATTACTAGCCATAACATTCTAGTAATAATTCTGTCAGAGGTAAAATCAATAATAAGTCATTAAGCTCCGGCGAAGAGTCGAGATCTGTGCTTCGCTGCTTCCTGTACACACGTTTCGTTCAACTTGCCGGTTTGTTGCCTAGTGGGAAAGGCTTTTCGACTATTAAAACAGCCACGTCTGTTTTCTGTTGTGATTATCCTACTTAAAGGCTTAGCGATTTCTTTATCGAAGTAATTTTATGGCAGTAAAACTTTTACTGCTGTGACACAGAGGGGCAGCAACCGTTCTTATCGTCGTTTTATTTTCACACAACGGAGGAAGTGAACGTAGAATGAAAACATTATTAGTTTGTTTTGGCAGATAATCTTCTTGTAGATCTGGTCTTCGGGGATAATCTTCTGGTCAGGTTTCTTGATTTAAATTATGCCTGCTTTACAGACTTTTTAAATAGCAGACAACAGGAAATAACAAATTGGATGTTGGACATTACAGGATAAAAACGAAGATTGTACTAGTAGATTAAAATGAAATTTAACAACTATAAAAGTTGATTAGTCTTTGATTGGAATACGAAACAACATAGGTTTACATGCAAGACGTCAATGTTTATTTCTGATGAAATCCATGCTTGTATTGACGTTTCGACGAGAGTTTGTAATTGCGTTTATATTTTCGATTGAAAATATTGCAATAAAATGATGAACTTGCGCATTTTGTGAACGTAGCATACTTTTAATAATTTTAATTGACAATACTTTACACCTGAAATTCTTAATTTATTCTTATGGATAATTTCCTCCTTTTTTTATTTGCTTAAATATTAAGCTAGGTTACCGGCGTTTTTATAAGTAGACAACATAAAGTAAACATCAGCTGTTATGTACTATATGATAAAACAAAGTGAACATATAAATATTAAAATAAAATTCATTAACTGATATAGCATCAATTTTTACTGTGTAGAAAAATGATGTAATTACATAAAGACCAAGACTATCTCTGTTTTTATCTGAAATTTGCTCTGGTATTTTCTAAACTGGAATTTGAAAATTACATTATTATCTTGGAAGAAACTATAACGAAGTTATATTGTTTTGATAAATCACACAATGTTAGCTGATATATCTACCGGAAATGATCAGTTTGTTTATAAACATATCTTATGATCATTCCATTTCACTTAAAATTATACTTGTTTTCAAATGCATGAAGCCACAGGAAAAAGGCACTGGCAAATTTTACTCTTAGTTCTTATATAATAAAGATTCCAATGATAAATCAAAATGAAATACAATAGCTGATTTTTCTTAAGAAGAGACCATTTTTATGCATGCATCAAAGGTAAGTCATTATATTTATTATTCGCTATCAATTACCATTTATGACAGCAAACATAGAAATGAAACCATTCATTCGGGGTATTTATTCGAAAGTATATACAATATATTATAAATGTGGAAGAATTTTTCACTTCAATTGAGACAATGAATATACGTATTTGATTGGGGAATATTTATTTCAAAGTTATATTCTTGTAAATATTCCCGAATTTATTCATTTTTGCTTACCTCTGAAATAAAAGTTTTTCTTTTTCTTTGTGAGATCATTGTTTTCACATTAAAACAGAAAATTGTCTAACTATTTATAAATGAAGTGAAACAGCGTTTCTGGAAGTGTATTTTGTAATTTAAAAAATAATGCTTCTTCATAGTACTTCTTTAAATCCAACCTTTTTTTTTTACATTTTAAATCTTCTTATGCAGAAACAAAAAAAAAAATCTAAAAAGTTCCATTTGATTAATTCGAGTTTAGTTAAAAGCCATTTTTATAATTCTGTATGTAAAATGAGGGGCATAAATAGAACAGAATTGCAGTTTATTTTTAAAGTATGTTACTGAAATTCTATTTGAAAAAATTCTTTCTAAGATTAAAATGTCATTTTTTCCATCATAATCTTGGAA
>JAPMOQ010053917.1:0-16366 GCA_026543055.1 Argiope trifasciata | reverse complement strand
AATTCTCAGAAAGTTAAAATTTTATACTTAAATCCAACAACGGATCTTATGAATCCTGTTTCTAAATGAGAGTCATTCAATATCAATCAAGAAAATATTACATTTTTCTTGCGATATATACTTTGAATTGTAAAGTTGCTTAAGGATAAATTCTAGTTGTTTAATAGAAGTTGGTTTGAAATTTTGTTTTGAATGAAATGAGTTTTGAAACAAATTGCATACTGAATTCAATTTTTTCACATAAAATACTTCATTAATAATTTCTTTATATTCTCCATCAAAAACAATAATAATCAACATTCTATTTAATAAAATCAGAGATTTGAAAAGGCTTATCAAATGCATCCACATTAGAATTTGAAATAGAGAGATGGATATAAAAAAAAATCAGAAGATATTTTTTAACAAGTTTAATTTCATAAGCGTAACACAAAATTTTAGTAGATAATAAATATTTAATAAGTATACTTCTTAATAATTATACTAGAATAAAAAAAAATCAACATGCTATTAAATGTAAGGGTAAATTTATCAAAATCGATTAGAGATCCAATTTTTGTTACGGTCACATCATTTCTAGTTTATATAAAATTATACTAATTCTTGTACAACAGATTTTGTTTTTAAGAAAAAAATAAGCCTAGGAGAATAGTCTGGTAAAGGTCTCAAGTTATTAACAACTGAAAGGAGGACTCCTTGTTGTTACGAACTAGATTTGAAATAAAGAATACTGGCTTAAATTACATTTCAAGAAATCCTGTTTCAATTTTCTATAACAAATTCACGTATTGGGGAAATTTTTATTTAATATTCTTTCTATTTAAAAAAAAATGCTTTTGTTTCTCGCAACTAAAAGTTTTATTTTTATTTTAACGTTAAACGATTTGCGATAAACGTTACTATTTTTAGGTTAATTTTAATTTTTAGGAAATTAAACGATTGATCAAGGGATGATGCTGAATACCATTTTTTTCAATAAAAAAGGAAATAATTAGTTCTTATTATTGGCCACTTGAGGGCTCTACAATGGCTAATATAAAGCCGAGTTTACACTCCACCAGTTAAAAGACGGCAGTTAAGCAATGAATGTGCAGAAAGGGACTTATTTATGTTACCCATAGGTTCACAAGATAGCTAAAAGTATTCCATGCCTGGCTATAAACTGTCATTTTAGTGTTCCTGAATGTTTTACTGATAATTGTATTAAAAAGATGTATATTTACAAAAAGATTCTAGGTAAAAAAAAGAAGAAGAGATAAACATATTTAAATGTGGAATACTATAGAAAAAATAGTGACAATGAAAAGGAGAAAAGTTTCACACCCTTTGCTATTATTATTTACTGTTTTTTCCAATTCAAGGGTGTCAGTTTTCACACCCTTGAATTGGAAAGAACAAATAGCAAAACATGTCAGAATTCCTCTACGATAAGTTATCAATTTTTATGCCAAAGAAACCGCCAATATCTACAAACTCAAAAGCAGTAATAATATTAATAATACAATGGTTTATAGTTGTCCCGCTAGGATAATTACTTGCCACTGAACAAACCTCATTTTTTAGACGTTCTACGCATGCTCTGCCTACTTGCCTCTCTTATAACTGGCCGAGTGTAAACCGAGAATTAATACCAATTAAATTTAAAACTTATCTTACGTGTTTTTTAAAAATAAAAAGAAAAGGCATAGTTCTAAGCATTATACTTTTATCATTTAGATTACAAACACTGTAACAAAAGTATGCGTGTTCCAATTTTCTATTACAAAATGAAATACAAAAAGAAATTTTAATTTAATTTTCCTCCTATTTTCGAAAAAAATTATTTTTATTTTAGCAATTTACGCTCAGTACAAACTTGAACTTTTGCCAACAATTCAGAAATATCGCTCTTTGAAATAGATGTTTGAAAATGGATTTGAGAATGTTAGTGAATTTTGTTTTAGTTGCAACTGTTTTATGCATTTAAGAAATGCATTAACATGACATGGAGTTCGTTTAATTTTGCTTCTACTGTAAAATTTAAATTGGATAAATTGAGAAATTAAGCGAAATAAATTAGTCATTGCAGTAGCAGTTTTTTTTAATTCAACCGAAAATAAAGAAATGACATTCAACTATCAATTTCAAAAATATATTTTTAAAAGAATGCATTGAGATACTATTGCAGATAAACGAAATAGTTTCGTATATTGAGATTGGATCAAATTAGTAAATTATTAGTAGACTAATGGGGTTTTTTCTGATACAAACTGTTGTATTTACTGCTTAAAAACACTGTAGAATTGAAACACAGACGCACTTGTAAAATATTGAAACAGAGAAAACTGAATATCTAATATAAAAGAGTTAGTAAAAGCTTAAAAAATGTATATTAAGGGCGTTAGAGAAGATTAAATGTTGATAGACAACTTGAATTACTAAATAAATATTTGATTTTAATTTTTAAGTTGATGGGCGTTTGCTTTTGGATAATGACGAATTCAGTTTTTTCAACAAAAAAATTATTTCTGAATTTTGGACTTAGAGCATTACTGTAAGTAGATATAATTAATCCTAATATCAATTAAATTTTGAATTTATAGTGCATCTTTTAAGAAAAAGGAAAAAAAAAATACGTCATGATAACATATTTTTAATAATGTGCTATTAACATGTAGATTGCAAATTTTGTAACAAAAGTATGCTGAGAAACAGTATCATCATCTTTTGTGGAAATAACATTCAGATGATTTTTTTTATCAAAAACAGTGACACAATATTTTATTTAAAAAAATTATATACATCATAAAAATATGAATGTACGATTTAAAGACACGTTTAACTGTCAGTTATACATTTTGCATGAAAAAATTTAGAATAGAAATAGAATCAAGGAAAAATTATAGCAGTAACTTGAATAAACTTTATCAAATGTTAAGACTTAATTTTTAATAGTCTCTAGATTAGATTACTGCTTTCATACTCGGCAGCATCAAATTCATTAAATTTTTAATGATTGAAGTTGATATTTTCTATATTCCTCAGTAATGTCTAAAACGGCTTGTTTTACTTGTAATGTTCACACATTGCCCATCATCCCACTCGCTTATTTTTTAAAAAGTGGTTTATATGGACCCACCATTCATCTGTAAACCTCCAGGAATTCAAAGTATTTCTTTTTTAATTTATCTATGCAAATAATTCCGACGATGATGAGTAACTCAGGTAAGCATACCATGTTGCACAATATTTCAAAATATTATGTAACATTATGCTGTATAGTTCATTATTCAAAAGTATTATACAATACTGAGAATATTATATAATTTAATATTCTGCAATATTATTTAATATTGTACAATATATTTGTTACTAGAGGAAGGGGTATTTTCTATGGCTGACTACGGTTTGGGGAAGAAGCAAACATCTAGGGGCCAGAACAGCGTTTTAGCAATATTTTAGAGATTATTATTCGTTAGGAAATGCATCTTCCTTATGTTCTAACATAATGGAATATTCAAGAGAATATTTCAAAATATCTAAAAAGCTTTATTTCCCTACATTCTCATGAATATAACACAACCACCTTCACTAGACGTTGCTCATCGATAAAAACATACTTTAGCAAGGCCCTTGCATAGTCAAGTATGCCAAACCGCCAAAAAAGACGGCGGTCAAGATAAATACTTCTGAGAAACAGTTACGATTAGTTTATTCCACATTAAAAGTATCTTCTTTGTTGATAAGTATAGTTTTGTGTGAATTTTTTAAACCTTTGGGATCATATTCTTTGATTATCTTAACAATTTTGCAATAAAGAAGTTTTTCAAACCGGTTGCGCCTGTCTGCTGTGTACAGAGCAGAATTTAAAGCATACGATGCCTTTCGGAATCTGAAAAAAGCACAGACCAGATTTTGTTGACTTTAAGCAAACTTCCTACGGCTTCTTTAGCAGTTTGTATGTTAATCTATTAGCTTCACAAACACATTGAACATAAGGACACAGTGGATAACAGGAACAGTACAAATAAACATTTCCTAGATTCAACAACTTCTAAAAAATTAGATTCCATCCATTCTGAAGGTTGAAAATGCTTCTTGAGTCCCATTCACCCGGCATCCATTATTGCATATTACCGATATAGTAAATTATCACGGGAGCCATTAAAAGTACAAAAAGAGTTACAATAACCGCAAGGAATTGCATTGCAGATGAATTTTCAAGTAACAATTCAGGTGAATTTCTTAAAGCGCATACCGATAGTTAAAAATTGAAAAACGATGAGTAATTTTTATTCATAAAAAGTAGTAAACAAAATAGAATTAGGGCAGATTTTTAGATAGTTTCTTTCAGTTGCCATATTGGCGACAGTTTTGGTGAGCAAATTAAACTACACTTCAACCCAATTCAAATTATACCCGAATTACCCTTGCCCAACATTTTCTTTCACATTCATTGGTTCGGATTCTATTTTTGCTTGCCATTTTTAGTGATCAGCCGAATAGTAGTACCTAATTCGAAATTCTCCAACAATTCGAGTCAAGCAATAAATAAATATTAAAACTTGGCATGCGCTTGATGCTGTATTGCCAAATTTATGTTTCTTGTGATTATATTTCAGTAAATTTCTAGTTTAGTGTGCCTCGAATTTTGCCAAGGATACCAACAGTGAAAATTCACCAATCACAATGGCTCCTTGTATAAACAATTCTATGAAATATTTATAGTCAGCCAATATTTGTATTAAATTTTTGTGATTTATTTTTATCTAAGAACTTTTTTTTCTGAACAATTATGGATCATAATAGCTGAATCACCATCTAAAATAGATAACTTCAAGAAAAGGACTGCACTGGTCTATACTTCAGACATTACAATTCATCTACCCATAGGAAGAACTTTTTTTAATTAAAAAAATAAAAAGATGAAATTTAAGATCGCAAATTTTAAGTTATCACGTGAAAATATATTTTAGATGCCTTAATTAACTAATTTAGTTGTCTTAGTCATTAACCAGTTTAAATTGGTATGAAACAATCACGTGACCTCTACATATATATATATACGAAGAAACAGAAGTTTAAAAATAGTAGTATGTAATTAGTTTAAACTTTTCTTTTCAATTTTTTAGCTAGCAAACCATGTTTTGGGGTTCGACCGATTTTGAGATGAATAAACTCATCGCTGCTTTAAAAATATCGACGCGTGCGTAATCTGATAGTCTCACGATTGTTTTAAACTGGTTAATGACTTAAAATAATTTAGACAATTCATAATAATTCAGAGAATGAATAATTTGGAAATCAAATTTTACTATTACCGGTTGTCACTGAATGTGACAACCGGTAAAAGTGAAAAATAGTGTGCCCCTTGCTGCGCCAAGGATGTCAAATCGAAAATAAAGATGGTGCACAAAATAAACAAACACTTCTAGGAAACAGTTATGGTTACCGCTTTAGGTATTAAAATTGTGATCTTAACTGATAAATATAAGAATTTTGTTTTCAATTTGAGATTTTATATGTAACTGAGATTTTCATATTAATTTTTTAAACATTTTTTATCATTATCGTTGCTTATCTTAACAATTTTGTAGAAGTTTTTCAAACCAGCTGAGCCGGTCTGTTGTGTAAAGAGAAAAATTTAGTGCAGGCGATGCTTGTCAGCATCTAAAGAAGACGCCGGGCAGAATTTTTTAACTTAAAAAAAATCCTACAACTTCGCTACCGACGGGAGCGGGAATTTAGTAGCTTCGCTCGCATATTGAACATAAGAACTGTGTGGATAACAGTAACAATGCATACAAACACATATCCTTTCCTAAATTACCCAACTCTTAATATATATATATATTCCACTCACTCTTCACTCATTCTGCAGATTCAAAGTACTTTACCTGATATCCACTCTTGCACAATTATATATATATATATAAGAAATTATTAATGGAACGAGCGTTACAGCAGCAAAAGAATGGCAAAGACTTAGAACAATTCCATTTCAGCTGTCTTTTAATGTGATAATGCAGACGATTTCGTAAATTACAATTTCAGAAGATTGTCCAAAGCGCATACTAGCAATTGAAAATAAATATTTCCTATTTGTATTTACATTAAAAAAATAGAATTGTATCTCTTATTAATTGTAAAAAAAAACTTTCAGTTATAATACAGAACAAAATTATAATTCTTAATCGGTATTTTTTATCTAACAATCTTCATAAAATAGTTGTAGTGTATGTACAACTCAACTATTGCAAAATGTAGAAAAACAAAACAAAATTAGAGTTGCCAGAAGAATGCTTCGTTTGGCTGCCGTGTTGGCGACAAACTCGGGGGCCACACTATGCTTCACTTCACCCTTGACAACTTTCTTCATTATGTTCTAATAACCTTAAAAACGTAAAATAAATGTCTCAAAAGCGATAAATCGCCAGTTTGTCACATACTCTTTTTGAATGTTCAAAAACTTTAAAACAAACATCATCAGGTTTTCACATGATAAAAACTCCTTTAACAGGTTTCTTTAACAGTGTGAGTGGGATCCTAAAAGCTCCAATAGCTCATTAAATTTAAAGGTTTTGAGAATAACAAGAACGACACTAGGGGAAAAGAAGAACCCTTCTCCAAGAACCTTCGCTACTGAAAATCCTGTTTTCCCAAAGAAATTTGATGGAATCAATACACTTATCCGGTTCAATTAATTCTTTTGAGATAGGAACCATTTGCACAATCATAACTTTTCAACGAATATATATTTACAGTGTAGACAAGGAATTCTCGAATACAATATTGTTCTAAATATTTGTTATAATATTCCTGATTATTCTAACCATCGGATATCGTATAATTGAACACGCACAAACTTATTGAAAAATCAAGGAAAATCTACGAAAAGAACAAGAAATCGTAAATAACTTTGAGAATGTAAAGATGAAAAATGCAAAAAATACAATAAAGACAAACTATTCAAAATGCTCTATCAGATGTTTTTAATTTCCTTTTCGGCAAAATTTGTAAACAATCAATCTGAACTAGACTCAAAATATATCAGTAAGAATTGCAAAAACCTTAAATAATATTTAATCCTATTTAAAAAAACGCTGAATTTTTATTCGAAGTAATAATACTTTCGATTATAAAACTTAACTAAATTTTTTAAAGGATGCTTATTTGTTAATAACTAAGTTTTTATTTACAAAAACTACTCTAATCGATATACAACTCAACAAGTCAATATTATATAAGCCAAACAATATTAAGGTTGCTAAGAAAATTATTCATCTTGCTTTATTGGGCAACCATATTGGTGACAAACACGGGGGCACACCAAACTAGGATTAAAACCAGCTTTTTTATAAGCGGTTTTCTTCATTTATTTCTGATTATCATGCCATGCTTATCATAATACTTAATTCATCATTCCAAAATCGTATATTTCTTCATATTTATTTTATGCGTAATATACTAATTCTGCCTTTCTAATTTTTTTTTTAATTTTTTCAAAGCAGTACTTAAACTTTTCCATTTCATGAATGTGAATGATTACCCAATCCAAATTCGTAATCGCTATTGAAGATGATTATTCTCCTTTAATTGACTATGATAATGCTTATCTACTCTAGATTCTGGCACACGTTCAAATGCATTTAATTGCACAGGTTCAAATGCACTTTTTTACATTAAATATATCTAAATACGTCACGTTTTATCTAATCCCTCTTGAACTCAATATTCCGAAAGCGGATTTTATGAAAATGAATTTTGCTTAAAACAATTATCCCGCATCTAAAAAGACGGAAAATCTGTTGAATCATATGTTATGATCTACAATATTTTATAATAATATCAATTTTTATTCATGAAGCACTTGCTTGGAAGATAATTATAAACTGAATACTCAAAAATATCGATAGACAAAAAAGATTTTCTTACAATTCTTAAGCTATTGTGGCCGGGTATTATTAATGCATCGAATATTTCCACCTCAAAAAATAAGCTAAAATTAAGTTGTTCAAAGTTAAAACAAAAATGATATGAAATCCATTAACTTCCCAAGTGTTCTCATAAACTCAATTAATTGGACTATATTCTCCGGAACGGAAGCTATCATCTAATAAGATAGTTGAAAATACTTTGACTTCAAAACTTTATAATTAAATGTATTAAAATAATCCAAAAACATACTGGTGCAAGAACAAAGTATTACAGGTAAATAGTAAAAACATTAAAAAAAATGATTGGTAAATATTAAACTTTGGAAATATATTTTCGAATTTAAAAAGAATCTTTCATATCTTTATATCATTAGCCGCATAATGTTTAATAAAGAAATTATTTAATGTCAAATAATTAAGAGATTTTGAATGAATGGCAATAAAGACATTATACAAAGATAGCAACTAGTGTAATAATATAGATTAAGTTAAGTGGTTTCGAAACACTTTGCTTGGATATGATAATCTAAACCGCTAACGCAGTTTAATTTTGAATTTATTCCAAAGCTGAACATTCAAGGTTATTCCACATATTGTTTTCATAAACTTTTGATTTCTTTTAAAAACTAGTCCAATAAAGAAATATATTATGACATCTAAAACACTGGCATTTTTATAAATCTTCTATCATCTTTGGAAATTTGATAATAATTTAATAATTAAAAAAAAACCATGATATCATAATTTTTTCGTTATAGAATGAAACCTATTACATTTTAAAAAGATATTTGTTGAAGAGCAATTAATTTTAATCGCTTATATACTAATGCAAGCAAATTTCACCTAACTGATTACTGAACCAAAAAAATATTTTCTTGAAAAAATTGTAATAAAATAACTTCCAGTTAGAATTCCTACTATTTACATAATTTTTTTAAGAATTAGAATTGCAGTTACTTTTCTTAAATAAGCGGTCGCATATTTTCTGTAAAATATCAATGATTAAAATACAAATTTCCTTTCAAAAACCCAGTATCGAGAACACTTGTTTTATTTAAAATTACTCAATTTACTTACGTAATTAAATTTGTAAATTCGGGTGTATGATTTCTAACATTAAGAAAGTTTGAATAATAAAAGAAAGCAAAAAAAAAAAAAAAACATGTGAAAAATATACGTATATAAATATATAATTCAGTATGTTTGAAAACACAATCAAACATTAATATGCATTGAATGTATTTTCCAGTAAATAATTAAATGAAATATAAATTAATAAATGTAATAATAGAAATATAAATTATGACTTACCTTGTCTGGCCAACATGAATAAGATGATGTAGGGTATAGCCAACATTGTTGCCTTCTGAGTAAAATTCTCAGGATATTTTACATATCTTGATCAAAGGCTTTTAATCACAAGTATATATGGTATTACCTTATGAAAATCCTTTGTAACACAACATCAATATAAATTTCAATGTAATAATTTGAGCATTATTATCCATTATCTCTTTAATACTGTCCCTTTGAAGGTTTTCATCTATAACAGCTTTTGAATCATTAAAAATAATCTCATATAGTTTTTAAAAGTGTACACAATGTCGCTTATTGTCAAATTTTTAAAACAGATAATCTCACAGAAAATCTGTTTATAATTATAACCATAACTGTTTTATCTGAATATAGTAAGTTTGTTAATTATGACAGATACACATCGTTTCAAGAGATTATAATTATGCCTAACTCAAAATGAATATATTCATTTGCTCTTAAATTATCTTGAAGAAGTTGTCACTTGTCCGCACTAAAATCGAGAATGTTTTAACCAGTGGAAATCCTTATTATTTGATAAAAAACTGATTCCAAACAGTTTTTATTCTTTAGAATTCAAATCACTTGTGATTGGTCAATGCAGTTTTAAAAGTATGCTTAAATTATCTTGAAGATAATGTGATTTATTCGCACTCAATTCGAGAATGTTTTAACCAGTAGAATTCCTTGTTATTTGATAATAAAACTGATTCCAAACAATTTGCGCTCTTCACAATTCAAATCACTTTCGATTGGTCAATGCAGTTTTAAAAGTACACTTTATAAAATTGTATTAAAATTCCTTTTCATATCCTGTACCAAAATAATTTCAAACTGACGAAAATCCCTTAAATCCATAAAGATCAACGAATTTTTCACTAAGCGTCGGATAAACTTCACACCACTTGAAAAAGTTTATTTAATCCAAAGTCGATCGAGCGCGCACACATAACAATATCTATCCGGACACTTTAAAGGAGAAAAACGTCCGGATCCTCTAGTTCCCAGTGGGAAATGCTGAATTGAAGGTGAAAAACACGTGAAATAAAGAGTGATACTCTAAAACGGAAGAAGTGACACCTACAATAAAATAAAACAATTTCAGTCTTTCGAAAGTTCACGATATCGATAAAAAGTTTATATATATATATTATCCATCAATCAGGGCGGCACACGCAACAGATTCATTCTGACATTATGATAGAACCGTCCGGTTTCTTTGAACTTTCGATTAGAAATGCCGGGCCCAAGGAGAAAACACGTGAAGCTGAGAGCGCTGCAGTAGAAACGGTAGAAGTGACATCTATGGAACGATTGAAGGTGCTGTCGGAAGCTTAAGGCAGTCAAGTTGTTTTAAGATTTCGTACTACTTATAAATGCAGAAGAATTTTGTTTAAGCGACATGTTTTTCACATTTTTATCACACAAAAAACATGTATATTATATTTAAACGTTCTCTTATAAGTATACATGTATAAGTTCCTGCAAAATATATATAATTGTTAAGGAATTTTCCTGATTAAAGATTTTTCGAAGTCATTTATGAAATTTGGCCCCTTATGTTTTGGCATATTGGTTTTAGAAATTGAGCTAATCGGAGTTTACCGATCGTGGGTTTTTGTAGTTGTTCGAAACCCAAGCTTTATTTTGTTATTTAAGTATTTTTTTAGTAATTTATAAAAGTGTATGTAACATATTTAATTGTTAAGAAATATCCCTCATTTAAAAATTTTTGAAATTCAAGTTTTAAACTCTGGTCATTTGTAAAAGTCATTGCAAAATATATTTAATTGTTAAGGAATCTCTCCAATTAAGGATTTTTTGAATTTTTATGAAACTTGGCAGCTTATATTTTGGTATGTTGCTTTTAGAAACTGAATCAATCGTAGTTTACTTATCGTGTTTCTGTAGTTTTTCGAACCCCGACTTTTATTATTTCAGTTAAAATATTTTGTTTAGTTATTTGTAAAAGTTTCTGTAAAGTATATTTAATTGTTAAGAAATCTACCTGATTACAGATTTTTTGAAGTCATTTCTCAAATTTCCAATTTATATTTTGGTATTTCACCTTTAAAAACTACTAAATCGGAGTTTATTGATCATGTTTTTGTATCTTTTCGCACCAAGGGTTTTATTTTTCTATTTTAGTTTAAAGGTTTTGTTTTGTTATTTGTAAAATGTATTTAATTGTTAAGGAATGCAACCAATTAATTATTTTTGAAATAATTTCTGAAACTTGGCAAAATTTTGGAAACTTTTAGTATGTCGCTTCTAGAAACGTCACCATCCGGAATATATTGATCGCGTTTTTGTAACTTTTCGAAAATCGATTTTTACCTTGGTTTTTACTTTAAGAGAAATATGATGAAAAATAGTGAATCGAGGGAGATGTATAAGCCTAGAAAAGCCAATTAAATATTTAAAACTGTTCACGAAAATTGAAGTAAATGCTTCACAAATTACTATTATTCGTATTACAGAGGTTTTTTTTCCTATTCCTACTCTTTATATAAAGGTTATTGTAAAATATGCTAAAGGTTACATTTGCTGCATACATTTCTAAAATAGTAATAGCTAAAAATTAATTGCTGATACTACCCTATCTCTGAATATTTTTTTAACCAATGGCGAGAAAAACCATAATTAATATATTAATAGTATTAGTAAGAACTTATCTCGTGGCTGCACCAAATTATCGCTAACAATCAAAATATATAGTTTTAATATTTTTTTTCTTTACATTACTTATTCCGGATTTTTTGTCTATTTAAATATTATTTGATTTCAACTTCTCGAATTAAACTATGACAGGAAACTTTTTAGGTTGATTGACATCAATCATTTTTTTACACCAGAATTTCCTGGGGCGAAAAAAATAAAACTAAACATATTTATTCGGAAATAAAAATTTTCCTAATCGAAAACTTGATTATTTTAATGCCTTTATATAAAGGAAAATGGAAAGAGTTAAGAAAAAGTAATATTAGTAACAGGGCACATTAAAAATTAGAATTTAAAAATGCAATAATTCTGCATTCAATAATAAAATATGAATAAATAGTATATTCATATTTAAAAACAAAATTAAATAATGTAGCAAAATTATGAAAAATTATTATTACATTAAAATATCTTTTTTTGTGTAACTATATATTATTGTCTTCTGGATTAATCTGACAATTTAGCTACTAACTTAAACTAAAGATTAAAAACATCACTATTTAGGCAATGATAACATCAACTGCAGCTAAGGAACATTTTCCTCGGTACATGACTTACTTGAAGATTGGGAAATATTGACTTTAAGAATGAAGGTGAAAGGGACAGAATCCGTCAAATTCGATTGATACACAGGACAATAGACTCGAAAATGTTACACACGGTCTTGTATCATTCTATAAGAAATGCAAGATAATTGCTGAATAAGGCGAATATCGGTAAATATTACAATTGCAAAATATCTCCCTCCCCCTACTCTGCGTAAGTATCCAGACTGAAAGACCTGTTCATGTCGAACAATATTTTCAATTTCTATTGGAACTCATTATATCCTATACCAGGTGCAAAATATGCACTCGTCTCCTAGACAAATGCTATACTTGCTACTAGTCAGGGATTGTTTTAACTCAGGGATATCATTATAAAGGAAGCACTTAAAAAATAAGCAGCAAAAGTACTTATCTCCATCCTCTCTAAACCAGATTCCTTGAACGGTAATTTCGAGTTTTGTTGTGTATTCATCATGGTGCAGAATATGCTCAAAATATGCACTAACAACCTATCATTGTTCATAGATTTGTTAACCCTGAAATATAATTTTTAAAGTAGTACTTATAGCCACATGATAATTATCTCCGTCTTGTTTAGATATTCAGCCTACCTGAACGAGTCGAGTAGCGAATTCCATTTTTATTGTGGATTCATAGTGGTTCCATTAGAGAAAAAATATACATTAACCTCTTGGACAAATCTACTACACGTCAATATCCATGGATTTATTAACCTAGGAGTATTACTGTTAAGGAAGAACTTTTAACCGCTATATAGCCATCCTGTCTAGATGCCCAGGCAGCTTGAATTAGCCATCTAGAACATAAATTTCATTTTCTGTTGAAAACATATTAGGCCACTATTATGAGCAAATTATGCACTCATCTCTGGATAATATGTATGACCCATCACTAGTCACTGTATTTTACTTGGTTGCATTGCTGTTAAGGTAGTACTTATAACCACAAAATTGGCGTCCAGACTGATTGATCTGATAGTCTCGAAAAGTAATTTCACACTCTGTTGAGGATTCATAATGGCCTATGCTATGAGAAAAATATACACTTAATCTTAGAAGATTTACTAAAGGTCAGCGGTCACAGATTTGTTAGTCCAATAATGTTACAATTAAGGGGGCACTTGTGACACAACAAGGTTATTACTAGTCCTGTCGAGATATCCGCACTGCTTGAACTGGTCATCTCGTGAAAAAATTGGGGATTCTATTGCCAATTTATTTGAACTCCAATACGGGCAAATTATTCTTTCAGATTTTGGATAAATGTACTAACCCTTAGAGACTAAGAATTTGTTTAGTTACTTATGGCACTATTAAGATAGCACGGCACGACATTTATCTTCATACAGTTTAGGTATAAGAATTGTTTGAAGTGATAATCTCAAACAGTAATATCTGATGAGAACGCATTACTGTCTTCATTATGAACGAAACAAGCACTCTTCTCTTAGACAAGAGTACTAACCATCATTGGTCATAGATTTGTTAATACGGAATATCATTGTTAAAGTAGCGCTTACAGAAGCAAACTATTTAACCCAGTCCTGTCTATGCATCCAAACTGCCTGAACTAATCAATTTGTGTATTAATTTTGAGTTCTGTTGTGGATTCATAATAGAGGCCATTATGAGAAAAGGGTGCACTTATGTCTTTGATAGTTGTACTATAACCTTCTTCTATACCATATACGGTAATGTCACAATAATCAGCCATAGACTTGTTAGTCCGGAAATGTCACTGTAATTCTGTTCAACATCAAGGAATTCAAAAATGCAATTAAGTTTGACATAATTTCGAATTCTATATTTGAGACAGCTTAAGTAAGGATTAGTAATATTAACTAAATGTTATCGCGATAAATGTAATTTTAATGGTGCTTAAATAACATGGTAAATTTCCTCTGTTAACAAAATTAGTAAGAGAATGAAATAGTGTATTTCCATTCGAAATACACATATTGTAATATACATTTATGACTTAATTTATCTCTAGTATCTATGCTAAAGGAAAGCGCATCGGTTACCTTTAAGTCAGATGAAGAATACATTTATTTATCATAGTTAGCTCATTGATTTCAATGTTTGAGTCTCTGAAGAGTTTATTGTATCTTCAAGCAGCTGTCATAAACGAAAAATTTCATTTCAAAAATAATTCACATATAGGAATTCTCTTTTTTCACAAACCAGTTCCTAGGAAATTTACGTACAGCTGAGAGAATTATATAAGCAAAATATTCGTTAATATATATCTAGGAAAAGGCCATAAGATAAAGAATTCTTGTACAAATTTTCTGGTTTATTTTGTAGCCATTAATTGAATTAATTAGCTTCAGAAAGGTTAACTCTAGAAAAATTTACTTGACATCCAATTAATGAATGGAAAAAATAAGTAGCAAATGGTTAAGACTAAATTCTTGCCTATAAACTTGGAAGGTATTGATCAATGAATAGTTAATCTGAAGATAGAGAATCGGCTTTCCTTCTATTGGTGTGGATTCAGTCATCTGGATTTCTCTTAAGATAAAAAAAAATGTTGCTAAAATCAGAATATTGTTTCTCTTTAATTTTGAATTTATATTCATATAATTGCATAGCATAAATTTTATCAATGAAAGTAGTATTATTTACATTAGTTGTTATATGAAAATTTTTTTTAAAAAAAAATCTTATTTATTTTAGATTTAATCGTCATCAAACAAACTGTTATTGAGGAAATTGTTAAACTATTTCTTTTTCTCTAAATAATATAATAAAAGGTGACAATGGGTTTTTCATTTGTGTTTAAGGAATTATAAAATATATATTTCAGTAATACGTTAAATTCGAAAAACATAATGTATAAATTTATAACAAATAGCATAAAAAATATCAATAACATAAAAAAATATCCATCTTTTAAAAATTTCAATTGCATAGCTAAAGATACATATAATAAAGATTATATATATATATATCTATATATATATATATATCCTTAATAAAGAGGAATTTTAAAATAGAATGAGAGTGGAAGGTCTCTTATGCTTTTATTGAAATAAAATTATGAATAAATATATTTTTCAAAACGTTCTAAACATACAGCATGATCTAACATTTGAATTGCATCTTCATCCAAAATAAACAATTAGTAATTTGCTGTTTTCCAAGTCAAATCTTTCTTTTATTGTAGAATATAAAATCTAAAAGGAAATGAATATCGTATGCAATATGTAAAATGTTGTTGTGAAAATGTTGAAATAAATTTGTATGAAAAATATGAAGGAGAAATCTATTTTTATAATTCAGGATGCCATTTTAATATATGAATGTTTTTTAACACTTTTGTTAAAAATAATTCTTATACTGTTATTAAATCTGTTTAAAAATGGCCATAATTGTTTTATATTGATTTACATAGTTTCTAAAGATACATTGAGCACTGTAGAAATACAAGATGATTATAAATAAAGTTCCCCTGTAAACTGCATCCTACAACGCAAACTGATGAACGGATTGAAACAAAATTTGGTATACATACTATACACGAGATGCTTTTTTGGAATTTTGTATATATATATAGTTCTAAAATTTCCCTTGTTACCTTTTCCTGAAAACATTAAATCTAACCAAATAAACGAATAAAATAGAATTCAAAATCAATATTAACATGCAATGACTAGTTTCTAATCACTTTGTCATCGAACGACATTAAGTACAGGTAAAGAAAAAATAACAATTCTCTGTTTGAGAAGAGTAAAACAATTCAGTTTGCAGAAATAAGGAGATATTAGGACAAAATTGCACAGTGAAGAGCAGTTGTTAATTTTGCAGGACAATGTAGGGAAAGTTGCTCCGTGTAGCTACCCAC
>JAPMOQ010053907.1:0-16321 GCA_026543055.1 Argiope trifasciata | reverse complement strand
GTCGGCTGAAATTCAGCTAAAAATAACTCTTTTAGTTTTTCGTAATCTGACAAATCTTTCTCATCTGCATAGGTTAACACTTTATTTACTTTATCCCCTAGCAAATTAATTAGTATTTCGGCTTGCAAGCCTTTAGGAACTTTTTTAGTAGTAAATGCTTTTTCTAAAAACATAAAAAACAAATGCAATGCCTCGGGTTTCTCAGGAACAGAATTTGTTAATGTTTTAACACTTTTAATCAAATTTTCAGCACTAACAGGTACGTTTGTTCGTTCACCAGGCAATGACTGTTTTCTTAATTTCTCTAGCTCAATCTCCTTCTCGAGTTGGGCCAATTTCATTTTTTCAATCTCTAACTTGGATTGTTCATTTACTTCCTTAGCCGTGCGATCCTCAACGATCGACTTAATGACACCAAGGACAAATTCTTCATATGTTTTGAATACATCAGTATTTTCAATTCATCTTTTAAGTTCCAAAATTTTAGCATTTTCTAACACTGTTCCGCCATGTTCTTCGGCAAGAATTTTCAAATCACACTTCTTTACATTATTTAAAATACTCATTTTCGAAATTAAAACAGGATAAATAGAGAATTGAAGAAGCACAGGACCTTTTAAAATTTGTTGTTTCACCGGCTCCGAGCCCCCATGGTTGTGGGTGTGATGGGTTTTAATTCATCAGTCCACTGGTTTAGATTACTATTGGTTTATTGAAGGATTAAAATTAGATGATTTTTACAATGAAGTTTCACTGATGAAGAATTAATTTCAATGGCATGGAGATAAACAGTAGATAACAGGAGTTGCTCTTTTCCACCTACGCGTGGCACCTTGAGCATCTGCCGATGAATTCTTCAACACAAGAATTCCAGTTTCGGCCCTTTGAAGAGGTTCATGTCTCGACGGTTTCCGGCCGCGACCCTTTCTCGGCCGACGGTAGCGGAAACGGTGTATTCTGTGGTGTCGGGAACACTCTCTGCCCTCTCCCCTCTGACTGCTGGTTAGCACCGGAAGAAGTGCTGAGCGCCTTCTCGTAGAATTAATTTACCATATATATATATATTATATATATATATATATATTAGAGTATCTGTTGAGGGAAATGGATTTTCCCCTAAACAGTGGCGTGTTATTTTCAAACAATGTATTTCATTTAAATAATATCAATTATCTCTGCTGTAGTATAATTTTTTTTTGAAATTTATTGGGAGCGATTCCATTACATTTTTGCAGAAAGCAATTATTTCAAACAAAAGCTATTTGAATGTTGAATATTTACTTTCCAAATTCTCCCCATTGTAAATATAATTGATTTTTTCTCCTTAGTATAATGCAAACATTTATTAAAAGCATCTCACGGATGTACACAATATTTAAATGAGTTTTCATCAAGCAGCTGATATTTGCAAATCTAAAAAAAAATATATATATTTCTTTAAAATTTTGCATACGCTTTTTGCTTCGTATTTAAAAATGTTTTAAGCAGCATTTAAACTAATTTTTTTCATGAATAAGATTGAATTTCAAATAAAAAAGAATTAAATGTTAAAAATCTAAAGAGCAATAAATTTCATTTTTATAAAAAAATTTTGATAGTATTCCTTAATGAGGATTAAGTAAAATCCTCTTAAAATGTATGGAAAAGAAAGGATTGATTCATTAAAACATTCACCTAAATTTCACATTTCAGATATAGAATATCTGCTGAATTAATTTTCAGTAATTAAAAAAAATGTTACAAGAACATAAGATGTTTTTTAAAAAAGTATCTATCATTAGCCATTAAAAGTGCAACAAATATTTTAACAATATTTTAGAAAACAGTAGGTGATGAAATTAAAAAGGAAAATAGTCTCAAAAAGTAATCCACCCTTGCAAATTTCAAGTTGTTAGTTGTAGCTGCATTTGCGCTCACTAAATACAATGACAGGTTTTAAATTTTTAAATTTGAATCTTGTTCAAATCCGAAATAATTTTTAGTTTCGTGTACGTCATTAGCTTCGTTTACTTAATTATATTATTTATATTAATTTAGATTTTTTTTTCTTAAATACGCTTTATTTCATTCAGATTTTAAAATTTTAAACGAGAAAAACATTTCATTATAAAATCAAAAACCAGACCATCAGTGATGAAGCGATCGATTTCACAATTTTTGATTTATTGTTTAACACCTTTTTAATTCCCATTTCTCGAAATGTCTGCTATCGGAAGAGCGGCACATCCTTGAAGCCTTCAAATTTTTGGCTCGAAACAGTCAGGAGTGGTGTTTTCGGCCAAAATTAAGATCTCAGGAGAATTGATTTTTTCTTCTAAATTTAAAGTATTAGAATTCCAAAAAAGATTTTTTTAAAGCATGACTAACAAAACTAGAGTAATATATGAGAATTTAGAGTTTTTCATTTTATTTTTCTTGCAGGAATTTTGTTTACAAAAAATATCTCTTCATATCATTGAGAGAAATATTCCTTCTGCAGTGAATCTCTGCCTCTATAGAGCAGAATTCCTATAAAGTGAAAATAAGCATAACGTGAGTTTCGCGTTTGTTTTTTATTACTATTCCGTTATCTGGACAACATTAAAAACACTGGTTATCGAACACATTGGCGAAGTTTTGTTTATTGTTATTTCTTGTCATTCAGACTTGCCTCTTTCAAAAACAGTACATCTTTTCTAAAAAAATCAAAACCTGACTTATCACCTGATGGCATTTTAAGCAAAAATTTTGTTTAACTCAAAATGTGTCCTTAACTTCAATTTTCTCAGAAATTTAATTTTCATAAAAATTCTCCGCCGTTAACGGCCAAGTGTAACAATTAAGTGTTCCGTTAACATTATATCTCAAAAAGTAACAGAGATATTTGAATAAACAGTTCAACGTGTCTTTTAAATAAAACGGACAATGAAATGAGCCAAAAGTTTTATTGTTGGAGAAATACTTTTTCATTATAGGTATTTTTAGAAAAAGGAAGTAAATTGTAAATTTATATAAAAATTCATATAGTAGTATAATTTTACCCATAACTCCTTTGAATCTCAAATGTTTTCTTACATTTTGGTTCATTTCATTCGTCTTTATATAGCTTGTGTACAAAGCAAAATAGAATTGTTACATTGCGATTTTGTATAGAGTGTTATCCGTTTTGGTTAAATTTCATTGAAATTTACAACACATTTTCTTATTTCTCAAAATATAATAAATTTTAAAACACATTTTATTGTATTCATAATATTTTGTATTATAATTATATTGTATAAAATTTTGAATTATAAATCTAAAAGCCATAGTTTGATATCGTTTTTAGAAAAAAAGAATTTTTCAAAAATTTTCCTTCGCACATAGTTGGATTGTGCTTATTTCCTTTGAAGATTTAAAAAAACCTTAAAGCTTTCTAATTATTAATGCTGCAAAAATTTCTAAAAAAAAGAAATAAGCATCTTATAAAGTAAAAAAAAAAATCTGTTTTCCAATTCGTTTATCTAAAGCGAGTCGTGCCCTTATTATCATTTGAAGATTTAAAATGAATGGGGAAAGGAAATTTTAACTTTTTTTTGTTATCAGACCAACTCACGAACTTATAATCAAAAAGAAGGAGCGTTTTATTTTTTGTATGAATGAAAACATATAGAAGAAGAGAGCTCTCTTGCTAATATTTTTTGTTCTTAAGTGGGCTTCGTCAGCAAAACGATTCCATCCCATAAAAATAGTCACCTTAATTGAATTCCTCTCTGAAGTGGGTCCCTCTCTCACCGAAAAGCGATGATTTGTGATAAAATTTGCACTTTCGCGAGCAGAATTTTTTATCAACGGTTGAATAACTTTCGCAATCCTCTTGGATCGATCTTTTTTTTAAATATAAAATCGATTTCCTTTAATCGGTATAAATTATCTGAAAAAAAAGAGAGATTTTCGAAATTTCTTCCCTCATCTGATTTCTAGGGATAATTTGCGTGCAAATTTGATTGCGTGCGGATATCTTGATCGAGAAAAAGAGTTTCGTGGTAAATAAGAGCAACTCGCATTCAGGCACCTGAGCATCATCGTCGATGAGCGACACCTATAAGAAATTTTTTGTGATATAGGTCATAGGGAATAATAAAAATATATGATTTTATCTTAGATGTAATAAAGCGAAAAGACAGTAAGAAATATTTTTGATGGATTATTTCATTGGGAGAACCTCAACTATACTTCGAAATAGATACCGGAGAAGTAACAAATTTCGATCTTTCTTCATTTTCTTTTTATCTCATAGCATTCGTACATTCCCAATTTCAGCGCATTCATAGACTCAGAATTTCAGGGAGTAGCAATATTCTTGACTTTGAGGTTCTCATCTCAAAATGGAAAAAGAATTGAGAAACAGTTTTGATTTTGAATAACGAAGGAATTATTAAGGAAAAAATGAAAGTTCTAATTGAAAGTTTTAAGTTTCTATTGTTTTTCTCGTGCCTAATTGTTTAAAATTTTTAATTTAGCTAAATAGCAATATTAAGATATCCGATTACGTTGACATCACTGATTATCGATCCCTTTGGCGATTTTTTGTTTGTTTGTTATTTCTTGTAATTCAGACCTTCCTCTATCCAAAAACAGATTATATTTCTTAACAAAAGGAAGGCATGACCTATCATACAAAGGGAATTTTAAGCAAAACATAGTTTTCAGATAAAAGTTGTCTTATTATCAGCTAAATTTTACTTCATTTCCCCATCATTAACATGATATCTTAAAACCTAGCAGAGGTGTTTGCATAAAAATTTCAGTGCGTGTTTTAAAGGATATGGGCAATAAAATGTACTAAAATTTTTATTGTTGGATGAATACTTTTTATTTTATTTAGAAGTGTTTTTAGAAAAATCAAATTGTGATTTTCTGAAAAAAATGTCTATAGTCTATATAATAACGTCCCTTGTAAATAGGGTAATACTATGATTATTTTATTATATTGAACCTCGGTTAGATGACGAGGACGATATCAGAACGTGGTACTTTCCTTTTCCCACCAACGGGAGGTCTTTGGCCTAACGGATTTAACCTCCAACACCCCCTCCTTACTGGACGGTTCTTCGGTGGAATAGGGTCACGAGCCTGCAAGCCCTGCGGCTAAAAGGTCGAGACATTTGTGTTCTATAGCTACAAAAAATTAACCTTTAACTTGGATTTAATCTATATATTATGTTCTACTGGATCTATTGTGTCTCCTCGGCGATTTATTTGGAGATTCATCCTTGGTAAATAGATGTGGTTGAGATCCGAATTTGTATCTTTTTTATTTTAGATAATTGTACTATCTCCAAATAAATCACCGAGGAGGCACAATAGATTTAGTACTGTATCTAAAACCATCCCGTAGGTGTAAGCAATAAGCTGACCAACTTTCATCTCAATCGGATAAAAGATTAAGGAAGGCATAACAGACATACGGACAAACGTTCATTATTTATTTGTATAGATTGTACAATAACGCCACAAAAACATCCATAGGCTTAAGGATTAAATGCTATACCATTTGATTAGAAAGATTAAATGTTATGCCATTAAATGATAGATTTGATATTATGATTAAATTATAAAATTACCATTAAATGATACATTAAATATTATTCATTTCTGTAGATCAGAAGGTAATATATATGCTATGTTACTACGATTTGATGGGAAAATTTAATTTCAAAATGATATAACAGTTTCTCTTCAAACAATTTCACACACAACAAAAATAAATTTTTCAAAAAGATACGCTTTTTGATAACTGAAAATTCATCCCTACGTCTTACAATCGCTCCAAATAAAATTGAAATCATAATTCTTGACGCAAAATAATTTATCTCAGAGCCTTGACCGCCCCCCAGTCAATACACCTGTCAAATGGCTCCTGGAAAACGATTCCGTTTATTTTCCGTCTATTGACAGATGTTCCGTTCTTCCAGAAGAACTTTAATTTAATCCGTTACGAGGGACGAATGGAAGAACTGCGAAGGAGAAAGTGAGAGACTGAAAACAAAGTTTTTTTTTGCATTTCCATCTTTTAAAGTTGGCAACATTGGGTGTGTGGGTGAGAAGGGGTCGGAAACAAAAGATTCGGAATAAAAGGTTAGAAAGGGAGGAGGGGTGGTAAAAAAAGAAGAGTGAGAGATGAACACTAGAATTCCTTCTGAGCAGACGACTTCGTAAATTGGTTCCGTCCAAGTTGCGCAGGAAATAAGTTTGAAAACGAAGTTTTTAGTCCCCAAAACCAGGAAACAATTTTCTTTTTCTTGTGGGAAGTTTGGGGGCTGTCATCTCGTCTGGATGAAAAATTGTTCTCCTCGACGAGTTCTTTTTTTTTTTTTTTTTTTTCGGAATTGGCACTGTGGAGAGTCCTCTAGTCCATTTTCCACCGTTTATCAAATCTGAACTCTGCCACGCAGAAGAAAACTGGCTGGAAAACGAAAAGGAAGTGAAGAGAGAAAAAAGGGGAGGAGGAAGGGAGGGGGGTGGAAGAATCGTCATTCCCCTTTTCTCCCTAAGTAATCTCGGATTACATTCCGTTCTCTTCACGCCAAAATATTTTTCGTCTAAGAGAAAGCTCTCGTCAAGTTTTTTCCTCCCATACCTCAGGAAAGAGACCCTTTTCTCTCGGTTCCTCCCAGTGGCGACGGAAAGGAATGGCACTGTTTTTGGAAAGAATGCCTAGACCGCGTCAGAAAGCTCATTATATCAGACAGGCATTTGGAGATGTCGGCATTCTTTTTCTTGGATGGCAGGAACGAATTTTCAAATCATGCGAGCTATTTAAATCGAATTGGATTTTAAAAAATTAAGACTAGAAATTATTTAATTCATCCAACTTCGTTAAAAACGCTGGTTATCGACCACATTAGCGACTTTTCTTAATTGTCATTTCTGGAAGTTCAGACTTTCTCCTTTCCAAAACAGTTTATCTTCTCTAGGAAATGGAAGGCCTCACCTATCATCCAGTTTCGAATATGGTTCAGCTAAAATGTGTCTTTCACTTCAATTTTCTTATAAATTATCCACCGTTAACATGATATATCCAAAACTAATAGAGGTATTGACATAAAATTTCAGACTGCGTTTTTAATAATATAGGCAATGAAATGAACCAAAAGTTTTATTGTTGGGGAAATGCTTTTTCCTTTATAGGCGTTTTTCGAAGAATTAAGTTGTGAATTGATGGAAAAAATGCATATGTGAGTATATTTTTAGCTACAATTTCTTTGCGTCTCAAAACTTTTCTTGGATGTTGGTTCCTTTCATTCATCATTATATTCCATAACTTTTCCATATATTTCCATATATAACTTTTCCATATTTCATATTCCATACAATAGGACTACTGGATTATAGTTCTGAGTAGAAAGTGAACCGTTTTGGTTCAATTTCATTCAAATTTACTACACATTTTCCTATTTCTCAAAATATCTTTATTTTCAAATAGTTTTATTGCATTCTTAGTATTTTGGCATTATAATTCACAATACAATTTGGCATTATAATTCACAAACAATAATTTTAAATAGTTTTTTAATCCTTTTCAAAAAATTTTAATCCGAATGTAGTCGCATACCTTAAAAGCCATACTTATTTATAGCAAATGTAATGTCGCGCGTATCTGCTTACGTGCGTGCGTATTTGTGCGTGTGAGAAGGAGAGAGTCTCTTCACACCAATAGACAGATGCGATTGATTTTTTTAATTTAACGATTTTACTAAGAGGTTTTATTTGGCATGTGTTTGTCGTTTGTTGACTTAGGAAAAGGAATGTCGAGTATCTTTTTAGAGGGATGCAATTGGCATTAGAAATTTTTATCCCTCTGCTGAGGGTGTGAGATTTCACGATGCAGCCATTTCTTAGAGCTCGCATAAGGAATATTTATTTTTTTTTAAAAGTGGGAATGGATTGACAACAATCGAATGAAGTGAGCATGGATTAAATGAAAATTAATAGAAAGAAATTAATTATGTTTTAAATTAGATGAAGATTGCCATGATAATCATTGCAATGGGTATTCCTACAACGAAACAATCAAAAAGAGAGAAATATAGATAGGAAATATATAATATGTTATGTCAGTAGTATACATGAAATACGTAAAATAAATATAATATGTACAGTAAAATATGTGTAATAATAAGTAAATATCGTATGCATAATAATAAATAAGTTAAATACGTAATATAAGTAGATAACATAAAATGCATTTTTGAAACAAATGTTTCGAATTCTTTCGAAGACAAAACTCGTGCATAATGCTTGGTATAGTGGTAGCTTTATGAGCAAGATAACATCCTCAAGATTGGAGTGATCACTTTCAGTCTTTGCTCATGTCATCTGGCGACGAATCGAAAGATCGTGAATTCAATCATAGATATTTTCTAATACTAACATTTGGTTATAGTTTAGTTTAGTTATATTAACTATCCGTTTTGAAGCAACACAACGGCTATATTTGGACGGACCTCGTCAGTTTGAACCACGGTCAGATGACGGGATCAACAACAGAGCTGGCAACCCCCTTTCCAAATTTCACCAGGACGTTTGACCTGACGGATTCCACGTGCAAGGGACCTCTTTATACGACGGTTCTTCGATCGAATAGAGTCTCGAACCTGAAAAACTCCAGTTCCGAAGCCGAGACCTTGCCACCAGACCACCGCGGCTTCAGTAACACTTAGTATCCAATCCTAAAACTCCGACTGTAATGATGTCCTTAAATTCCTTGCTTTCCAAATTTGCCCTGACAGATTTAACGTCACTTGCACATTAAATCTGCCTGGCCAAACGCCCTCTTGCTGGTGTAGAGAAGGAGGTGCCAGCTCAGGTGTCTTCCTAGTCATCTGACAGTGGTTCTGAATGTCGAGGTCCGCCCCAAGATAGTCCTAGCATTGCTTTACAACGGGACGTTAATATAACTAAACTAAGCTTAAACCCGCTCTTTGAGGACGTCGTTGATAAAATTTTGGGGAGAAGAATCCGGATGATTTGAGACATTTCAGTGCTTTCTGAGACAGATTTAGCTTGTTTCATTCACTTGGTCTTCTAAATATTTTCGGCCCTTCGTGAAACAACAAGCAGCCAATAAAATTATCAATTGAAAACCGCTCTTGACAGCTTTACAACGGGAAGTTCATATAACTAAACTAAACCAAAGCTTTCCAAAACGAATGTTAGGCATCCACTGAACCCATTTATAATTACTGTTCCATGTTTGGAACTGCAGAATGTAAATTTTTAAAAAAATTGGAAATTTCTTAAATTCAAAAAAAAAAATTGGAAATGTAAAAATTCCAATTTTATAACTTTAGTCATAAATGGGTTGAAAACGCAACATCCTTCGAAACTTTTTCCACTCTCGTGTTTGTCTGCATCTCAAAACTGGACCCATGGGAAGGGGGAGGGGGAAGGAATCGATGTTTTTCCCTCATCTCGAAACCGTTCCTTCCCCAATTTAGTCGAATCTCCGCAGATTTGGCTGGATGAAGAAATTTCGGACGAAAACAGATCGTCCCGCCTTCATCACTCGCCTATCGCGAGCGAGAGGAGAAACAGAAAAGAGACGAGATAAATTGCCTATTACTTCGCAAGCAGGAAAAAAATCCAACTTCCCGGACTTCATTAAGGTCCATTTTTTATTCCGCTTTTTCGAATCCCGCGGATACAAACAAAACTCTTCGAACAACTGAAAGAAAAATAAAAAAAGGCGTGGGGAGGGGGAGGGAGCCTCCATCTTTAAACAGGTTCGAATCGTCTTCCGCGCTGTCATCGGAGCGGGGACTTTCTCTTTCGGGATCGCGCTCACGTGAAGCTGTTCCCACGCCGCTGCTGCGACGTGATGAATCGGACCCTCCCTCAACCCCCTCCGATTTCATTATGCAGATGCCTCGCCAATAAGAGCGTGTCCGAACGGTATCTGTGCGAAATGAGCTCTTTGTAATTTACCGGGAACCTTTTCTTTTCTTTACATTCGTTTTGTCTACATCTCTCTCGCTCTTTGTTTTTTGTTTTTTTCTCACCTGCCGTTCAAAGTCGCTCTCTTTCCGCTTCTGGAAGAAAGGTCTCTTCGGTTCCTGCAAAATGCCAACCAACGCATTTTTCCGAGTTAGCCGATTTATTACCGAGAAACGAAATGGCCACTTCGCTCTCGTTGAGTCGAGTGGATGATCATTTATTGGAGGTTTCCGACACGTATTCTGTCGATGAGTAATGTATTGATATTCGAGTGTTTTTGTGAATAGCACGGCTGAAAAGGGCACTTTAGAGCTGCTTTCTTTTCCGTATAAGCAAGGAACCAGACTATATGGATGTTAAATATATTTTCTAATCCATACTAATATTATAATTGTGAATGTTTTTATGTTTGAATGGAATATTTGTTACTTAATCCCGCCAGAACGACTGTGCGGAATGGGATGAAATTCAGCACAAAGATAGATTGGAGTCAGGAATAGAGAATAGACTACTTTTTATTCCGGTTCATGTTTATTCATTAAAAACCGAATTTCGTGCCAAAAAGCTGAGACCAAATTCGGAAAATTTTAGTAGAACCTTACAACTGAAAATAGAATAATAATATGTAAGCAAGCATTTCTTATTATTTTTTAAACTTATCCCTCATTTACCATTTGATTTTTGTAATTTTGCAATACATTGAATATCATTTTAAAATATTCTCAGTCTGATTTATTTTGTCCTTTTAGCATTGTTAAAATTTAGGTAATTTTGAAAAGCTGTTTTCTCTTATTTTTCATTGACGCTGTAAATTTTTAAAGTAGAATGCATAAGAAGCTTATAAAGAATACTTATGATTAACATTAATGGCAACATGCATCTGCAGATAAGTTAACATTATATTACAGCTGGATGAAGAAGTATTCAAATATGACAAGTTTGTGTAGATGGCAATTAACAAAGGCTGATTAGTCAAAAAAGCAACAAAGAAAAATTCTCCTAAAACTAAAAATGAAATGAGAAATTGAATAAATTTAGAATAAAGTAATTAATAGTCTACAAAATTGGGGAATAGTGGAAAAAAATCCTTATTCTGCAGTGTAAATTAAAAACAAAATCTATTTTGTTGATTTGTGTTTATTCCCATAATTTTTTATTTGTTCAATAGATAATTAAAATTCCATCTAAAGCATAAATTTATCCCATATTTCATTCCTGGAACTACTTAGATAGGGAACATGTATATCGATGTAATGATAATTCGTCTGTAAGCAGTTTAGTTTTGAAGAAATTAAATATCGGTTTAAAAACTTCTGTCATATTATAGCAAGAGTTTTGCCTGCAATGCAATAACAGAAATCTGATTTTATTTCTTTTAATAAAGAAATCAAATTCTGGATTTATTTACCCTTGAAATCTTCTATTGATGTCAACTATACTTCTGTAAAACTATTGGCTCATTGTGAGATAACCAGACTTTTTCCATAGCAAAATATCTGCAACTTGTACATTGCTTTCACGGGGAAAAAAAAGATGAATTAGAGAGTTTGAATCAATGGGCTCAGCCAAACTTGCCCTTAAAGTCATTTCTAATAAATGTAATTAAATTCCCAAGAGATTTGAATCTACTATACAGGAGCTGTAATGTCAACAGTCAAAGAGATTATTCGTCAGATAATTTCACACACAAGAAAAAAAATCTATTTTTAAAATAAGATACGCTGTTTTTACAACTGAAAATTCAAACCCTACGTCTTACAATCGCTCCAAAAAAAAAAAAAAATTAAAATCATAATTCTTGACTCAAAGTCAGTTCTCTCACAGTCTCGACCACCCCTGCCAATACACCCGTCAAATGGCACCTGCAAAACGATTCCGTTTATTTTCCGTCTATTGACAGTTGTTCCGTTCTCCCGGAAGAACTTTAATTTAATCCGTTATGAGAGACGAATGGAAAAGCAGCAAAAGAGAAAGTGAGAGACTGAAAAAAGTGGGTTTTTTTTTGCGCTTCCCCCCTTCTAAAGTTGGCAACAGGGGGTGTGCGCATGAGAGAAGGGGCGGAAACAAAAGTTTCGGAAGAAAAGGCGAAGTGGGGGATGGGGTTGGGGTGGTAAAAAAGAAGAGACAGCGATGAACACTAGAATTCCTTTTCTAGCAGACGACTTCGTAAATTAGTTCCGTCCAAGTTGCGCGCAGGAAATAAGTTTGAAAACGAAGTTTTCAGGGCCTCAAACCAGGAAACAATTTTCTTTTTCTTTTGGGGGGAGGGGAGGCTGTCATCTCGTCTGGGTGAAAAATTCTTCTCCTTGGCGAGCTCTTTTTCTTGGAACTGGCACCGTGGAGATTCCCCCGTCCGTTTTCCACCGTTTATCAAATCTTAACTCTGCCACGCAGAAGAAAACTGGCTGGAAGACGAAAAGGAAGTGAAGAGAGAGAAAAATTTGTGGAGGAAGAAACGTCCTTCCCTTTTTCTCCCTAAGTGATCTCGGATTACATTCCGTCCTTCTGCCACCAAAATATTTTTCGTCGAATAGAAAGCTCTCGTCAAGGTGTTTTTTGCCCATACTTCAGAAAAGAGCGGGAGAGCATTTTCTCACGGTTCCTCCCAGTGGCGACAGAGGTACGCCACTATTTTGGAAAGAATGCCGAGAACACATCAGAAAACTTATTATATCAGACAGGCATCTGGAGATGTTGGCATTCTTTTTCTTGGATGATAAGGGTGAACTTTGAAATCAGGCGAGTTATTTAATTCAGAATGGATGGGAAAAAAAAGATTAAAGACTAGAAATCGTTTAATTCATCCGACTTTGTTATAAACACTTGGTTATCGACCACATTAGCGACTTTTTTTCTTGTTATTTCTTGCAGTTCAGACTTTCCTCTTTCCAAAACAGTTTATATTTTCTAAGAAACGAAAGGCTTGACATATCCTCCAGTGCCGAATATGTTTCAACTAAACTTTTAACTGCAATACTTTCTTTTAACTACAATTTTCTCCCAACTTTCATTTTCGTAACAATTCTTCATCGTTATCTCCAATGATAATAAAGGTATTAACTTAAAAATTTCAGCGCGTGTTTTAAATAACATGGGCAATGAAATGAACCAAAAGTTTTATTACTTGGTGAAATACTTTTTTCATTTATGGGTGTTATTAGAAGAACGAAATTGTGAATTTATGGTAAAAATGCATATGTTCGTATATTTTTCCCCTTGACTTCTTTGTATCTCAGGACTTTTCTTAGATTTTGGACAATCACAATGTCTAACTTAAGTGCAAAAAAAATAGGATGGCTGCATTACCATTTTGTGTAGAATGTGAACCGTTTTGGCCAAATTTCATTAGAATTTACAACACATTTTCCTATTTCTTAAAATATATTATATTTTAAAATTATTTTGATGTATTTTTAGTCTTTTATATAATAATTGAGAATACGTCTAATAACCCCAGTTTTAAATAGTTTTTCCATAAAATCCAACTTTTCAAATATTTTCCTCCGAAATTAGCCGCATACAAAAGCTACATTATTTATAACAAATCTAACGTTACGTGTATCTGCATGCGTATTTGTGCGTGTGAGAAGGAGAGTCTCTTCTTACCAATAGACAAAAGAGGGAGATTTTTTTCCTTACTGCTTTTTTTCTTTTTTCCTTTTTACTTTTCCGATTTTACTAAGAGGTTTTAATTGGCATTTATTTGGCGTTTGTTGACTTAGGAAAAGGAATGCCGAGTAATGCAATGGGTATTAAGAATTTTTATCCCTTTGCTCATAGAGTGAGATTTCACAATGCAGTCATTTCTTACAGCGCGCATTAGGAATACTCAATTAAAAAAAAAAAGTGGGAATTTAATGACAACAGTGGAATGAAGTGAGCATGGATTAAATAAAAATTAAGAATAAAAAATAAGTATGATTTAAATTAGATGAAGATTGTTGATGATAATCATTGCAATGGGTATTCCTACAAGGAGATCATTAAAAAGAGAGAAATGTAGAGAGGTAATATATAATATGTAATCTAAGTAACATATATGTAATATGGAAAATAAGTATAATATGTATAATACAAATATGTATAATATGTATAATACAAATATGTATAATAATAAGTAAGTATAATATATACACTGAAGTGACAAAAGTCATGGGATGACTGTTAATATCGTGTCGGTCCTCCTTTTGCCCGGCGAAGTGCAACAACTCGACGTGTCATGGAGTTCACAAGTCGTTGGAAGTCATCTGTAGGAATATTGAGCCATGCTGTCTGTATAGACGTCCATAATTGTGAAAGTGTGGATGGTGCAGGAGTTTGGGCACGAACGGACCTTTCGATGATGTCCAATAAATGCTCGATGGGATTCATATCGGGTAATCTAGGTGGCCAGATCATGCGCTGGAATTGTCCGGAATGTTCTTCAAACCAATCGCGAACAGTTCTGGACCGGTGACATGGGGCATTGTCATCCATAAAAATCCCATCGTTGTGTGGGTACGTGAAGTCCATGAATGGCTGCAAGTGATCTGCAAGCAGCTGAACATAACCATTTCCAGTCAATGATCGGTTCAGTTGCACCACCGAGTCCATGCCATGTAAAAACAGTCCACACCATTATGCAGCCACCACCAGCTTGAACAGTGCCTTGCTGACAGTTTGGGTCCATGGCTTCGTGGGGTCTACGCCACACTCGAACTCTACCATCAGCTCGTAACAGCTGAAATCGTGACTCATCTGACCATGCCACGGTTTTCCACTGGTCTAGTGACCAGTCGATATGCTCACGAGGCCAGGAGAGTGGTTGCAGACGATGTCGTGCTGTCAGTAAAGGCACTCGAGTCGGTCTTCTGCTGTCATAGCCCAAGGAAGACAAATTTCGCCGCACAGTCCTATCGGACACGTCCCTCGTACGTCCCACATTGATTCCTGCAGTTATTTGACGAAGTGTTGCGTGTCTATTAACATTGACCACTCTACACAGACGTCGGCGGTCTCGGTCGTTAAGTGCAGGTGGTCGCCCACTGCGCTGTCCATGATGGGATGTGATGCCTGAAATTTCATACTCTCGGCACACTCTTGATACTGTGGATCTCGGAATGTTGAATTCACTAACGATATCCGCAATGAAATGACCCATGCGTCTATCTCCAACTAACATTCCACGTTCAAAGTCTGTTAATTCTCGTCGTGCCGCCATAAATCACGAAAAACCTGTTCATATGAATAACTTGAACACAAATGAAAGCTCTGGAAAACGAACTGCGCGTTTATACTTTTTCGCTGCGATACTACTGCCATCTGTATATTTGCATATTGCTATCCCATGACTTTTGTCACTTCAGTGTAAGTATAATATGTAATATGTAAAATACGTAACATAAGTAGATAGCATAAAGCACATTTTTGAAACAAGTATTTCAAATTAATTCCAAGACATAACTCGTACATAATGTGTTGGTGTACCGGAAGCTTCATAAGCCAAACAACATCCCCAAGACTGAGAGATCACTTTTAGTCTCGTAGTCATGTTATTTGGCTGACAAACGGAAGATCGCGAATTCGGACCTAGATATCACCAAATAGCTACATTGGTGACCTAGGACGGTGTAATAAAAAAAATACGCAACTTTCGTGCAGCTGTTGTGGCACCCTCTATCCGAATAAAAATTAATTAAAAAAGTTGATACATAATCAACCAATAAAATAAATACAAATGAAGCTGATTAGAATCAGCCAATCAAAATGAAGCTGAAAAATTATCAGTCCAATCCTAAAACTCCGACAGTAATTGACGTTATTAAAATCCTTGCTTGCCAAATTTGGCCTGACAGATTTGAAGACTCTTGCACATTAAATCTGTCAGTCCAAACGTCCTCCCACTGGTGTTTTGTAGAGAGGGAGGTGCCAGCTCAGGTGTCGTACTCGTTATCTGACCGCTGTTCAAAACTACCATGTCCGCCCTGAAATAGTCCAACTGTTGCTTCAAAACGGGACGTTGATATAACTAAACTCAACTTAAACTCGTTCCTTTAGGGCGTTGTTGATGAAATGTTGGGGATAAGAATATCGACGATTTGAGATATTTCAACGATTTCTGAGACAGCTTTGGCTTGTTTTATTCACTTAGTCTTCTAAATATTTGTGGCTCTCCGAGAAACAATAAGCAGCCAATAAAGTTATCGCTTGAAAACAGCTTTTGACAGCTTTACAACAGGATGTTCAAATAATTAAACTAAACCAAAAACTTTCCAACAGCATCCAATAAAAACAGTTATTCCTACTGTTCTATTTTTAGAACAGTAGAACGTTTATTTTTTAAAAAAATTGGAAATGTATGAAATTTAAAAAAATTGGAAATGTA
>JAPMOQ010053889.1:146393-188441 GCA_026543055.1 Argiope trifasciata | reverse complement strand
GCATGGGATTATTCCAATGACAGTAAGTACTAGAAGATTCTAATATTATGTCTTAAAATAAAACTTTAAATTTTGATGCAAATATCTTCCCAGGTTTTATTTTAGAATAAGAGAATCATAGGGAAATAACAACAGAATTTGCAGTAAAATATAAAGACATTTTGAAAGGTACTTCGCTTAGCTGGGCATGAGCAACGCTAACTTAGATATTTTAGACCAGCAACTAAATAAATTAGTAAATAAAAAAGTAAAAAAAAAAAAAAAAAAAGATATTCGCCAACATGTATACAAACATAATACTACAACTTTTATTTTGGAGACGTTCCCTTTGAGACCAAATTTAAACCATGTGGCGATTTTACACTTGCCCTCAACTAATCGAGAAATATCCTCTGGAAAAATATTAAAACTTTAAACAATTATTGCAAACAGAGGAATAACATTTGATATTAAAACTCTAAGGAATTGTGTAAATTCTCATTATGATCTAAATTCAAAATCTGGTCTATATTTTTTAAATTTTCAGAAGCTTTATTCAGTTCTATTTGTAACAGAATTTCCGGCTTTAAATATTAAATAGGCCTAGTGTAAAGAAAGAATAGATTTGTTAAAAAATTAATTTATTCTTATGTACATTTTAAGGTTATTACTTAATTCCAATAGAATTATTGATTTACATTTCTTAAAAGTTTATTTAAGCACTTGAAACCAAATTTTCCATTATACCCATAATAGATTTTTCTTCTTCGATGACTGAATATAAAATAATATTTCAGAGACTGTTCTAACATTTCTTTGAACAGATCCATTTTCTGGATTATTCTATGGGGGAAAAATAATTTTTTTCAGTATTTGTAGTTTTTAAACAATTGATTAATCTGATAACGATTAACTCTCAGATTATCAATGCAAAATTTTATCTTCAAGGTATTTTTTTTTGGAATGATACTTTAGAAGAAACAGAAGCAACATGAATTAACATGTTAAATATTTATTTTTGTCGTTTGTACTTGTAATATTTAATTTTTTTAGTTCATATGATATTTGCTATTTTATTTTACATCTTCTAATACATCTAATAGTCTCGACGTACAAGCAAAAGTTAAGATTGTATAAGTAAGAAAATTTAAATTAATAGTTGCACTCAGAAAATATGCAAAGCAATTTAAATAACATATCTTAGGCGTATTCGAATATTTTCTGCTCAAAATTTGATAAAATGTAGTAATGTCTAAAACTTTGGCCTTGTCAAGCATTGACAAATCTCCAAATCAGATACGAAAACCATTTAAGTAGAATTCATCCATCTTTTTCCTTTCTCTGTAAGTTTCAAGTTTGATCGAATTGATCCCGTGACTGGAACCACTATGAGCTATTATTGGAAAACCAACTAGGTGGAGATTTTTGGCTATTTCTACAATTTAGATGTTCGGGTATTTTTTCGATTTGCGTTTTATAATCATATTCGATATTAAACATAGTGAGCTGAAGATATTTTCTTTTAGTATTACTATAACCTTACATATATACTTTGAAACGTATATCTTCGACATTAATTTCTCTAGATCTTTAACTTTTTCTTAATGAAAGGTTATTTTTCTCTTTGGGTTCAGAACATAAACGTCTTGGTTTTTCAGCTTTGATTTTCTAAACATATGTTAATTGTGTACTGGTGAGGTTCTGTTTAATGCCTACAGCAATTTTAATAACATTTTCAGTACTAATTTTGAACAATACCTTTTAATATTTTCGTGAATTTTTCTTTTGGGTTTATTTCAGATTCAAGAACAAACTTTTGAACGTCCAGAATTTTAAACTCTGTCGTTCAAATATTAACTTTCAGTTAAAATTTAGTGATTCATTTTTAAATTAGACTTCTGAATTTTAAGTACTACTTTTTAACTAAACAAACTTAGATACAAAATTACTGAATAATTAATTACTGAAGGATTCCCTTATATTCAGATTCATTTTTTTCCATTGCCTTCTCTAACAGTGGAATCAAAACTCACAAGTTTAATTCTGATTATTTCCAAGTGATCGAAAGTCCCTCTGTAAGTAATATTTTAGACAATTTATAAAATAGTATTTCATTTGCTAAAGGGGCTTTAGTTTTATCTATGAAAACTTTGGACTCTATATCATTTCATAGACCTATTTTAGAATAAGTAATCGATAGTATTTTTGAATAATGAAAATAATCTTAATTTTAAGAATTTCTATGCTTAAAATTTAATAAAGATACGAATAGTTCTCAGACTTACAGATGTGATAAAAAACGATTTTAAAATGCCAATCATATAATTAAATAATTAATAAAATTAGATGAATGTTATAAAAAAGTTTACTTATAATAAATTTTTTATTTTTAATTATAACTGCTCCTTTAAAGCTTTTATCAAAAAATCAAATTTTTACTCATTTTACTGTTTTACCCCTTTTTAATAAAATATTTTAGATTTAACTAATAGTTCTTTCAAACATTTAAAACACTGCAGAAGATAATAATGGCATATATAAAATTTTTGGTGTTTGTGCTTGCTATAATATTACATATTTGCCACTCATTAAAAGTCGTAATTGTATTAACAGTAAGAAAACTTTTATATTCCTAATATTCCAATAAAAATTAAACACTATAAATGCCATTTGTGAATTTTTATGTTACTTCACTGTTTCCCCATTATTATATTACATGATTTAAAATTATAGATTTGACAGGAATCTAATTCTGAAAATAATTTTTATGTCAGATCATTCAGTGTGACCGAAAAAGGGATAACTGTTTTACATAATTTTGCGTTTTCCTAAATTTAATGAAATTATAAATTTTATCAAATTAGTCTGATATATGCTTACATTTTTTTGGTCAGTAAATCCTTCCTAAAAATGGCAATTTAATTCACAATAAATTTTTATATGAATATTATACAAAAAATTAATTGTACAGGACGAACCTGTGAATTTTATATTAACAAATTATAAAATAAAGAGAGTAGTGACAATACAAAAAGCAAATATATTATAATATTCTTATCTTTATACCAAATTTCAATTACTTATTGTATCTTATCTTTTTTTTCAAAAAAATTCCTGATTATTGAAATTCAAATTTGTATTTTAATAGCGACTTGAGAAATTCTGAAATTATTTTATTTCTTCGAAATTTACTCAGATAAAAAAATCATTTCTCGTTTTCGATGTTTTTTTTGTATTATTTAAGGAATTCATATTAGTGGTTAATTTCCCCCTTTTTAACAATAGAGTTTTCGTTTTTTGGTGACTTTGCCAGAGATATTGGTTATTTTTAATTTCAATTAAATAGATTTGATGTAACTTCACATAGATTATTCTGCTATATTTTCAGACATTAAAACTGTGTGACTTTAATTATCTTTATATCTTTTATTTTTATTATCTTTTTGTTCAATACATGCATAAATTTTTCACTGGAGACCAGTTTCTTGACATCATAACGATACTTAAAACTTAAATATCCAACTAAACTATCTTCAAACTTCCGATGAATTGCTTCACCTTTATATTTGTTTCGAAACTGATATATTGAATAGAATCTTTATTCTTTAGCTTTCAATACAAGTAAAATTTCAATTCCTCAAGCACTTAATTAGTACTTGATGAATTCAGGAAAATGTTTTGAAATTCGAGAAAACAATGTGGTCTACTGTCAAAAATGAGACAAAAAATATTTTTTTGAAAAAGGCCAAAATTTATAAAAATATTTGTTTGACAATTAAAATATTATTAAAAAACCATTTTTAAAAAATTCGAAACTATATTGAAATTTGTTGTTGTGCTTAATATTTCCAGATAGTGGAAAAAACGCCGTAAATTCGCTTAATTTTAATTAATTATATTCTAATTAATTTTAAAAAATTCGTTCCAGGATGCACCTTTCCACCTCCTAAAATATACATGTGACAAATTTGGTAAATCTAGATCAAGCTATGTTATTTCTAAAGCATCGACAAACTCATTTATTTTTATAATTAGTACAAACGGAGATAAAATGTTTGCAATACAATCGAAGTTATTAAAATAATTAATAATAGAAAAATATTTATAAAATTTTAAGTCAATTTTTATTTTAGTATTTAATTGGTGTTCATCAGTCTAACTGGATAAAACTATTTTCAGATATTTATTTTTCTTACTTTATGATTTAAAAATTATTGAAAAAAATGGTTAATTAAATTGAGACATTTTATTTTATAATAATTTTTTTATAATTCCTGTTTTTAATTTGGAAAAACTGGATTCTTTTTTTTATTTTAAATGATACAGGAGAAAAATACAATAGAAAAAAAACCCAGTTTTTCCTTTCGAGATATTGGAAAATACCATTGACACTTTTATGAACATTTTAAAATTATTAATAAAAATATATAAGTAACATGTTTTAATTATTATTTTTTATAATTTCCGTTTTTATATTTTTAATTTTAAAACCTGGATTGATTTTTAATTTTGTTAATAAGCAGAAAAATACATTGAAATAAAATATGTTTTCGCTTTTTACGTGTTAGAAATGCCATATTGGCTCCTTTAACAATTTTTTAAAAAATGTATAAAATTTTATGTTTTGATTGTTATTCTATATTAGTATTCAGAAATTAAAATGAGAACATAACGCTACTGTAACGATAATAAATTTTTCTAAAAAGTTTTGGAACATTCTGTTACGATTATCAGGCTTATTGTCTTTACTATCACGAAACAGAAAACCTTTTAACATAATTCAAATGGAGAGCCTGTAGCATTATTAACAATGCTAAATTGGCCTCCAACCATTATTAAATACTTAAATTTAAGATGAATGGCTCAGTTGAAGAAAGAAAAGGTAAAAGAGAAGAAAAAGTTATCAAAAATCTGCAGTAAAACCATTAGCGGAACAGAAATTCTTTTTTCTTCTTTCTGCTGGTTATATGCTTCCCGAGAGACTCCAAGCTGAGTGATGGAATGAGACGTATCAATATCGTCTGCATGTTGATCTCTTGAGAGCATAAAACAAAAAAGAACGAAAGGATCAATCGATAGGATTCTCATTTGTCCTCAAGGACGGAAAAAGACCGCGCCCAAGCATACAAAATGCGGTCACCGGCTAATAAAAAGCATTTATACCTCTCTTTCTAGAAGAGCTTGGCTCTTCGTTTTGTAGTTTTCAACCTTGAGTCTCAAAAGTTCAGCTTTAAAATGAAGATTGTTTCCTGTTGTTGTACACTGTTGTTCACGTAAAGCAAAACATTAAACATCGAAAACACTTTAGGAAAATTATTATTCCTTTTTAATATTCGTGAAACGTACACAGTTTAATAGAGAAGTAAAATTTCGTAAATTAAAAATTAAAGAATCAGCGTTAATTTGAATTTATTAAAATTGTTTTTCCTATCAAAGGAGCAATGTTGTTATACAACTTTGAAGGACGCAAAGATTTTAAATGAATTATGAAATATTTAGTTTTGATTCACTGATCACTTGATTTATTTAAATTGGTTTAGAAAAAATTAAAACTTTTGTTTAACTCTGTGAAATTTTTTAATTAAATTCTGTAATTTGAAAGAAAATAATTCACTTTTGCAAATTAATAATTAATGAAGTTCAATCGTTAACAATGAACATGGAAACTGTTTTTTGTAATTAAATTGCTTTAAATTTCAAAGGATGGTAAGCATATAGGAGAAAAAAAATATCAATTCTTCTTCTAAAAGAAAATTCTTTCTGTTTGAATAACATTTCGTTTTACTGATATAAATATCGTTTTTTTTCATAACTCAGAAGTTCTTTCATTAAATAAATTATAATATCATTGTCCATCCGTAAGAACTTTTTACCCAACAGATATCCTGAAAAAAAAAGAAAGAATACATGGGAACCTGGATATGAATTTAAAAAAATCTCTATATTTGCCTTTCTAAATAGTTTTGTTTACATGAACAAAAAACGGAAACTAAAATGCAAACTCTACGTATCATAAAAGAAGACATTGCATACCTTTCAAAATAAATTTCTTTTTGTATTTGAATCAATATGCCATTATGACTTGTGCAAGGATTCGCCATCCATCTTTACGATTTACTAAGCTGCAATACCGAAACTCAACTTTCCTATTCTATGGACTTTCTTCCTCCTACACAGTATGTATACATCACAGCATGATATAAGAAATTGGTGGAGTAATTAAGATTTCTTTAATTTTTCACAATAGGGAAGGCACATTTTAAAGGCTATTTGTCGAGGTGAGATAATAACATTTGATTTCAATCATAAAGAAGTACTCATGTACAAATTAATAAATTGTGATGTTGGAAAAATTGCAATTGGAAGTTATAAATTATCGTTTCTAAATTAACCGAATGGGAGTTTGTGAGATATTATAAGGAAAATCACAGATGCTCAGACAGGATAAGTTACTTCTCATAGAGTATGATAGAGGATTTAAAAAAATGGTTTTGAATTTTTATGATATTTTCTATAATGAATTACTAAATAGAGAATGAAAAAAGTTGTGAAAACATGCATTTATCATTGAATTATAAAAGCAAAAAATATGTTTTTAATAAAAAAATTGGATCTGAAAACTTAAAAATAAAATAATTAAACTCTGAAAAGAGGGTAATAAAAAGATCAAATTTCAAATAATACTAGAAGGAGAATTTTTGAACATTTTATAAAAACTAAAACAAGTGAGAATACCTAAAATTCCAACTTTTCAAAAGGAATTTTATTAATTTTATCTGTATTTATTTCTACGAATACTTAATACTACTACGAATATTTTTAATATTTGGTTTAATTATCCTCAAAAGTTTTAAAGTAATTAATAATTATTAAATTAAATTTCTCCTTCATAGTACACCAACAAATCTGTACTTTGAAAGCATTGTCTTTTTATTATTAGACTATTACAATATCAGGAATTTATTTAAAAAACTTGAAAATATTTATAGTGTGGATTTGTAAGTGTTCTAAGCTTTCTCAGATTTATATTTGCCTACAATATTTGCCTACATTTTACTTGATTCTCTCCAGATGCTTTACAGGAGAATTTCGTTATAATTAGTTTCAGTTATATTGCTTATATATTAGTTTTGGACAGTTCCATCATGAAAGCCCATGATTTTAACCATCTTCATTTGTTTTTATTTTTTGTAATGGAAATTAGCGTCAGGACATCATAGAACTGTTAAAAATAGAAATGATAAATTCATCCATTTTTTGATTTTTATGGCTATGTAACTTAATTTTTCTAATCATCTTGAAAAATGCACAAATATTAAATAGAATCCTCCATCAAGAAATCAAAATATTAAATACTTAAAGAAACGAAAAATTCAAAGCAACAAAGTAATGTATTATTAAACATTAATAAATTTTTTTAAAAAAATTTCGTATTAAATTAATATTGTTAATCGAGTATTAAATCTCATTATTACTTGAGAATTAAATTAATACTATTGAAAAAAGTTTTTTTGGGGATTTTCAGGGAAAAGGGGAAATAATTTTTGTATTATTAGTAATCTGTTTAATTTTTTAATTAATTAAAATTTCAATTAAAAATACCTTCAAGTAGCATATTTTTATCCTCATTTCTATGGCATTTAGTAGCTGTAGGTCAAACAGTTTGACCTACAGTGAGCCAACACAAACTGAGATATACACACACACTTTCGTCTTTATGGTGCAAGTAGTGGTGCAATTTTCTTGTCAGGTAAACAAAAATATGAATCATAATACTAAGGAGAATAAGATAAAGTAATTCAGAGATTTACTCGTTTAATCGATTCTTTTATCTAATTATGCAATCCATTTACATATGCGTGCGGGTGAAATTACCGGATACCCGAAAGAAGAGGGTGTGGTGAGAGTAAGGGACGGTGCCAAACATACAATTACTCTTAAATAACAATTCCACTTATAAAACACGAAGAGAAGTAAAATAAATTATGTGAAAGAAATTTTCAGAAAATGATAGAGAAGTCTCATCACGTTCTGGGGGCACAAAAACTGACATTTTCTGCTATGATACGCCATATATAAGTTTATCACGATATAGTTTCGTGTTATTTTGAATGTAAGTTTTTGGGCCATTGTGTTAATTTTTTTTGTTGGACTGCTTTGATGTTTGAAAAAAGTAACTTTTTTTTAAACTCAAGATTTTAAGAAATTACTTTTAAAGAATGGGCGGGAGAAATTGGGATAATTTGGGACATTGGATATCGTGAAATGGGACACACAAAAAGTGTGAATTTGTATTTTAAAAACCCATCATTTTAATCAAAAAGATTTCTCATTTCAAGAAAAATTGTACTATTATGGAAATGTAAAAGGTATTATATAATAATAATGGGTTGATAAGCCTAATGCTGACAAACTATTTTAGAATTATTGTGTGAGCTCTGTTAAAGTAATTTAAAGCAAATAGTTATTTCGCTGTTCTTATATACAGAATTAAAGATTATCGATTTTCCAAGCATAGTTTTATTGCATTTCGATGATTTGGAATACTTTAAAACGCATTGGGTTTTAAAGTATCTCATTATTCTTAGAAAGTTTTTCTAAGATTAATAAGATATTCTATTTTCAGCAACTAGTTACAGAAGTACTTGAAGAAATCCGAAATTTTCTTTTTAAAGCTAACAAGTCATATATATAATGACTTAAATGAATTGAAATTATGACTGAATGAGGTGTTTAATCTTTTATTAAATTTTTTTTAAGCATGTGTTGATATATGTCATGTATCAAAAGTGCAAATCCTCTGTTCTAAAAATAAATTTCAAGTATGTTTAAAATGTCATTTTTCCAGAAAGACTCAATTTCAGACAGTCAAGTCTTATATTAAAGACTTGATTGTCTGAAATTGAGTTTTTCTCATTCATTAATAAGTTTAATTTATATTAAGATTCAACTTATTAATGAGCATTCAATGAATATTTTTTGTCAAAAAACATTCATTGGATATTTTTTACCGAAGAAATATTGAATTTTGAAAAATATCCATTGGATGTTTCTTTTGTCGAAAAATATTCATTTCGTAGTTTTGCAAAACTACATTGCGTTTACAATCCATTTTTTTCTTCCAAATTATAAGATAATATTTGAATATTCGGGATGAAGTTATTTTAAAATCTAAAAATATTGGGGTTTTTCGAATTTTAAGAAGGTTATAATGTTTTATTCTCCCAATTTTTAAGTTTTTGAAAATGAATAAACAAACGTTTCTGGACGTAATCTGGAAAAGTGTGAAGAAATACTCAAAGTTATAGATATCAAGCTTTCATAAGATTCATAGGCATGTATCTTTAAAACTTAAAATTAAAAAAAAATCCTCATCAATTTTTTTCCTCAAAAATTATTATAACAATAGGTTTGTTTCATAAAAAATGACTTTGAAATTTTTAATTTTTGTATATTCTTAAACATTTAAATACGTAATTTTGAAATTCACAAATCAAAATTAAAATTTCAAAATAAAATCAATCTTCAAGCCAATGATAAATCACACAATTAATCATTTTTGTGATATTAAATGACTTATTAGGAGAAATAAAATTTACTCTGTTTCATAATAGCAATCTAATCTTATGCAGGCTATTTTCTCAACAATTTATATGAATGTTAGCCTATTCTTTTGAGTTCTTCACAAAATAAAAAAAGGTTAGAGTAAGTTAAACTTTTTAAAATGCAATATGGTAAAATTTCATGTCTACGCTATATGATAAAATTTCATGTTTAGAGGCAAAAATTTAACGACAAACAATTCGTATACTAAGGCCTCAATCAACATAAAATAAACATAAAAATATGCTCATATTTTCTTGAGAACCACGTAGAGTTAAATTAGAATTTTATCACTAGTACAAAACGTTCTAGACATATATGAACTTGACAAAATACAGCTCATTATAGCCGCTAGATTACCAAATTATAATGCACACGGAAAATTAGAATCACTAATCTAGTTTCCTGAGCATGGGAGAAGGAATATAGCGGGACAGATAAATAACATTGCGTGCGATTTTCAATACCTGCCTATGGTATAAAAGATTAAGAATAATTGGAAATGCGACCGGTCATCTAGATGGTCACGCGAAAGAAATCACCGCCGAATATTAGCATGCTTATAAGGAATATAGGTCACCGTAAGAAAGTCCATAATCTTCGATGGAAGTAATGCTCACTTTTAGTCATATTGAAGCAATGGCAGACGTCCAGAAAATTTTTAAGGCAATTTAATGGATAGCATTTTTGTAATGCTTACCTGGCGTGAAAGAAATAAGGTGATTCACAACTAAATATAAAGAAATGGGAATGGTGAAAATCCGTGAAAACTTTTGTTGACATTATTGAAGGGTGCGGTTACAGAAATTACTTGGGCGATTTCTAGAAGATTAAAACTGAAACAAGTTTTCAGAATCGACGTATTTATTCTTTTCTGTAAGTTTGGATTGGTTAGGTTCTAGCTGTTTGCTTTTGTAGAATTGTCTCTTGTAACATTAAGGCCTAATATTTTTCTGTTTTAAATTTAATTTATATAAGAATTGTAAAGTCTTACTAAGGTATTAAAATAACAGCAGAAACATGTCATGCATCATATCAATGAAACGTTTGGTTTTTAATTTCAAATTTTATTTCGAACAAGATGCTAACGAAATGTTTGTAAATCCATTGTAAATAAGAGAATTTCGGAGAATAATATATAATTTGTAATTATTTAGTTAATAGTAAAAATTTCATATGACGTATGATTTTAACCCTCTGTCTGTCTGTCTTTAATTAAATGATAAAATCAGTTACGAAACGTTTGCAAATCCAATGTAAAGAAAGAAATTATGGATAATAAAAATGAATCTGTATTTATTTATTTGATAATGAAATCTTCAAATTAAATATTATTATTAAGAATTAATAGCATTTTATTATATTAAAATAATAAGTCCTCTGACAAAAAAATTAAAAAAAGTATTCCCTTGAATAATTACAAAATACCTAGACAAACTCTCAAGTATTGATTTCCTTTAAGAAAGATTACATATAATAACCTAATGTGCATAAGATTTTGCGTTATAGATAAAAAGAAATGAAATATAGCTAGGAAATTTAAAGATTAAGACATTCAAGAATAAAGTTTTTATTTAATTTAAGAAACATGTTTCTTCCATTAAATTTCTCTGTTAACAAATTAGTTTCTGGTTAACTACTAATTAGCATGAAATAATTTGATGTTGTTGAATAATTTATTTTTATATTAAATATTATATTTTTTATGCAATAGAAGTGGCACTTATAGCTTCGCCATATATTTATTTATTGTTATAAATCTTCTTAATTATTTGAATTAATAACTTTTCAGAAGAACATCAATATCAATTGCCCATGAAAAAAACAATGCTTCTTATAATTGAAGACTTTTAGCATTTTCAAGATTTATCTTACTTATATTCATTGTATATTAGCCCTCTGACTGTGTAATTCTTTAAAATCATTATTTAGATGCGGTGTTTACAAATAAGTTCAAATATTTTTCAAAGGAAGGGAACTGATACTATGTGTTACATGATAATAATATAATATAATACAAATATGTAACCGTGGAAATAAACATTCTAAACTGCAAAAAAAGCGGATAACTATTACAGAAAATTGACTGATTGCCAACCCACAGAAATCACGGGATACTCCGCTAGAGGGTTAAAACATAAACTGAAGCCATGTAAATTATTTTCAAAATTTACAAATTGAAATTCTTGCAACCAAATTTTTGAATACGTTACTTTCATCTATATAAATAAAAATGAATGTTTGTCTGTATGTCTCTTATGCTGTGCTGCACCGCTCATCTGTTTGCGATAAAACTTTAAATACTTATTACTTGCACTTATTTGTTTCTACTGCAGATGGGAAAAAATACTACCAATCCTAAAGTCTCGAAGAATAAAGTTTAAAAAGTAGATTTAATATTATTTACGCTTTTCCTTTATGTATCTCTCAATTTCAATGAATGCATTCGTTTCTGATACGAAAATAAATATTATTTTTTCTATCATTCCTAATTAAACAATACAGTTATTTTAAATTTGAAACGATATTACTAATTTTATTTCTTCTTCGGCAGCAATGCACCGGGTACCAGGTAGTATTAAAAAAAAAGATGATTTAACAGTTTTGGGTTTAGAAGTAGCTTTTTTAGCTGCATTTCTCTTCCAATTTTATTTATTTGGCAATCACATTTAAAATGTAAGAAAGAAGAAGAATGATTTTATTGGGAACAAAATTACAACTTATAAATACTAGTTTCAATTTTATCGAATATTAGAAACTAAAAATTGTTAGATATTTGCACACAATATATTAATTACATTACACTCCAAGTAAATGAGGCATAATTACTCAAAACAGGCACTAACTGCATTCTGTTCAGATAACTATTTATAGTATAGCTTCCTGATAATCAATGCATAAACTATTGTGGATTAGAACTTATTATGATGCATATAGGAATAGGAATGATATCTTTATAATGATGCATATAGAAATAGGAATGATATACTTATTATGATGCATATAGAAATAGGAATGATGTATTTATTATGATGTATATAGAATTAGTAATATTATAATGCTAATACAAATAGGAAAGCTGAGGTAGGAATGATCGTTTATTTACTTTCTATTATAAAGTTATTAATCAAAGGCAAAAAAAAAAGATTCCTCTTTTTATTTTAGAAATTAGAGCAGTACGACCAATTTTTTTAAAACAATTTTTTCTTTTACATTTGACCTAAATATCAACATTTCATTAGGCAGCTTGTTGCTTTTCTTTCTCACAAAGAAAATAAATACCTCCATTCATTACGGAAGATTGCGATTCATCAGAAGATTCGAGGAACGTTTTTGTTCTCTTTAACCTAATTTTCTTCAGATTTACATTTGCTAAATTACATTATGCATTTCATATATGAAAATGAAAGATATAACACATTCTCTGATCTCAATGAACTGCATGCAAAGGTATGGGGGGTAATTTGTGGAGACTGAAAACGAAACCAGATTTTCTGAAATAAATCTAATTTACCGAAGTCTCGTCTGCCACTAAAATAAAAGGAGGGAAAGATAATATATATCGACGTTTATTCGACGTTAGCAAATTCCAACCCTTTCTTTTTCCGGACCTGTCACCAGCGACAAACCCTGCCATTAATAAAGTTGAAATCAGGTTGAGCAAGATCGCCAAATTGGCTCAATAATCGCCGTTACAGGATCGGTCATTTCGCCAAAGAACTTTTAGCTTCATTTTAACATCCAAAAAGCGTGAGGTTAAATGCGCTTGCATTTTGAAAACTTTAATTTTTTTTTTCTCTCAGTCAAAATATGTTACCAAGAATATCATTAGTTTTTAATTTATTATTTATTTTGTGATAAAATTTTTGAAAAAATTTATTAATTTTAATTTCTTTCTTATAAGTTGAGTTAATGTAACTTTCCTCAACGATTGAAAATATAAATTAAACAAATTATTCTTAACAGTTTTGAGCATCTTTAAAAATTGATGACTGTCAAAAATGCTATAGTTTGTTTTCAAATTAAAAATGCTTAGAATTTTAAAATTAAAATACGTTGAATGTTTATGTTAAAGGAATAAACACAAAACGAACTATCAGTTGTTTGCTGGATCAGTTAGAAAATTACATCAACTAATTTCTGTTTGAATATTTATGTCATAAGAAACATCAATACAAAAAATGCTAATTTTTTTTCATACAGTTTAGTTCTTTTTGTTCTTTGCTTTTGTGTTTCTTTTATGCTTGTTCAGGTAGCATAAGAAAAAGTGTAGGCATTTTTTTATTAAATGTGGAAAAATCTTTATCAATAGAAAAATTCTACATCAAATTTTATGACACATAAAATTTGAAGTTCACATAAATAATTTCCGACATAGAGGCCACATAAATAATATTTATGAGAACTTTTGTACATAAATGCCAAAACAATGTTCTGGCTGCTCATTAAAACTGTTAAAGGATTTAAATAGGATAATGACACATACCTTTTCAGATCGATTGCTAAAATGTTTCTGAAAAGTTTAAACTTAATTTTTTAGTTTTTAGATGTAGATAAAATGTCTTATGGTGCCAATGAAATAGTAGAAAAAATAGAATAATAGTTTCCCGCTGTTGGAGATTTTATGTTATCTTTTAACACTTAACATTGGTTGAAATTACTGGCATTTATCCAAATAAATATGTATTTATTCAAATTCTGGAATTTTATTCTCTTGATTAATTGTTTTTTGAAATTTTTATCTTTTTTAATGCAATCTTTAAATATAAAAATCTTTTCAAATGCAAAGCGCATCTGCTTCAACTTAAAGTTGCTACCTTTTATTAATTAAAAACATATATATTTAAATATTTTTAATGCAATGATCAATTGATTTTTCCTCCATTTGGATTCATTTTGAATATAAATTTAATAACATAATTTTTTGTTATTTCAATAATTGAACATTTTATGGGTTAAATAAATTCGCATTGGATAACTATTGAAGAATACTTCAGATATTTTGGGGAGAAAAAATATAACCACTGCTTCATAAGAACATAAAATGGGCTTTTCAACAATAAAAATATATGAATTTATCTTATTTAAATTATCTTAAAAGCAAGGACCATATTTAATTAAATTGCTGTCAAACTTAACTTACTTCAGGCAAACATTATGGGCCTTCCTGCATTAACCAACGTACTTGAAAACTGGAACCTTAATTGTAATTATCATTGTAACAGTTATAACTTATTTTTAGCTTACTTTTTTGTACAAATAATTTGGTGTACTATCTTAATTATCAAAAAATTATCTTTTCAACCATATTAACGATTTTGTGGTATAAATATATTTTCTATGTTGAATGAATTTTGAAAAACATTTTTAATCACATTTTCTAACAATAAACTTGAGAATTGTGAACGAATATTAAACGAATCATGAGTTTCTTTCATTACCATTCTGAAAGAACACAAAGTTGATTACAATTGTAAAAGAATATACTAATCTAATATATAAAAATGAATATTTGTTTGTTCGTATTATATATACTATCGTTTAGTTCATTCTATTTCGATAAAACATTGCCAAATTATTGATTGATTGCACTTATTATTTTTTCGCCGGCAGCAACGCTCTGGGTACCAGCTAGTAAATTATAATTTTGTCCATGAGAAAAAGTATATTTATTTAGAATCAATGTTTAAGGTTCGAAATCTCAAAAAAGAGAGTGATGATCAACCTAATACAAAATTCAAATTCATTATAAAGAATTTTTGATATTAAAAACAATTCTGTTTTCAAATAATTTCCAAAAATATAGACATCGAAGGAAAAATTTTCTTGATATCTGTGATAACCTTCAATTCTCGAATCAAACAAAAAAATAATCCAATTATTTCATGATAGATTGTATTGGTCTGGGACATTAAAATCTCCCTTTGCCAATGCATTATCGAAGGAGAATCCCTCCGTAGAATTATTTGGCGTCACACCTCTCCCAACCGACAACCCTGGTCAAACGACCTTGGATTTCCTGAGTGAAGTTTCCAGTTTCTGTTCGAGGTCACCACCGGATAGACCCCGCCCTAATTCCTATCCGGCCCATTTCCTAATCTCTTTTTCCGCGCCGGATTTAATAACCGCACATCCTCGACACCGGGGTGGACTAAAAAAAAAGAAGGCGATTTTATTCAATCCCTGTAGACCCTCGGAATGGAACGCTCGCCAAGGGAGATCAGTATGCTCAAAATGCGGGGGTGGGGGTGCTGCTGTGCAGGCGGTTTTGACGGTGTGTGTCGTGGTAAAGCCAACATTTGACAGCTTGTTGGAGTTGATGCATCTCTTGTGTGGTGTTGTTCGTCTTCAGACCTTGTGCAACTGCCGTGAAGATTCGTGCGTTGAATGGAACTGGGATTCTATTAGCTTCCATATATTAGATAGAACATGTGCCTGTGTGATAAGAAGGATTTCGTTAACTTATAATGACTATTGGAAGTAAAACTTTCTTTTTGTTTGTTTACAGTTAAAGAAGGACATAAAATATTTCTGTTAGATTTTGTTGATCAGTATTTAAACTTTATCTTCTCTGGTTTAGATTTATCCTAATTTGGAATCATAATCTAATACTTAAGAAGTGTATTTTCAAATTAAAAGTTATTTATCAATTAGCTTATTATTATTAAAAATCAGCTTATTCATTTTGATTATTATAAAGGAGGTGTTTTATGGAATTATAGCTGGATGTTTTGAAAATCAAATTTATTGAGAAGAGCTAATTATCTTGTGGACTTCAGATTATAAAGTCAAAAAAAGTTTTGTGTGTTTATAACTTTTAAAATTAAAGTCAATAAAAGGATTGATGGTAAAAAACACAATATTTTTTCATTCTAAATTTTTGCAGAAACAATACTGCCATATTTTCATATTATATGTACCTCTTAAATAAATGTTATAAGTAAATGAAATCTGGAGAGAAAAATCAGTCTCAAAATAGGAAAAAATAGTACAAATTATACTTTTGAGACGTGCAACAGAATCTGAAATTTCTATTAATGAATGCGAATTAAATTAAAAATTAATTCCAATCTATATTTTTGTATAATCTATATTTTCAACCACTGCCTTTAAAAAAGATTATGTGTCTGTGCCACTTTTTTTAGTGTGAAATATAGAAAAGTTTTATCCGATTGAGAGAAAATACAGTTAAAAAGTGCCAATACAAGATCAGATTGATAATATGTTTGCAATGAAAGACCGGGTTTTTAACGCTCCCAAATTCTATCGCCGGAAGATGTACGCAGGTCTACCTTTAGGAGGTTATGTGCGATCCAGAATGGGACTGGGACATCGACGTTTACTCAGGACATACCTTAGAACACCACCACACCTCAGTGGGTACAAAGCCAAACGATCTTACCGGACTATTTACTACCCTCCCTCCTACTTCTCGGGTCATCTTAGTCGATTTCTTCGTGCCCAGCAAGCCGTGACCAGAGAAAAAACCACTGATGACTTCCTGGCAACCTGTCAACGCTACGATCTGCTGCCAGTTTATGTTCCCGTGCGCAGATCTTACCGACCTTGCCAGGTGATTCGAATGGCAAAGCGTGCAGGAGAATTGTTTATTAGGGAGAAAGTGAGAAGTGCTTATAGGCGGTGGCTGGACAAAAAACTGGCGCCCTACATTGGTGCTTCCCGCAGGGCCCCGCCCACAGATCAACAACAACAAGAAGAAGAGGAGGAGAGAAGAGGGTCAGGAAATCGTTTGGTGTTGCGTTCCATTAATCGGACGAGGCTGGGGAGTATGGCAAGAGTGGCCACTCCACCATACCTACCGAGTGTGGTTTCAGGGGTGGCGAATGTGGATCTATGGACGGACCGGAATTCTACTCCTATTTTCCCGCTCCCGATTATCCGGCATCCAGCCCGGTATGGGAGAAACAGGATTTCCAGGAAGAGAGTTTGTGCTCTGATAAGAACTCCGACTCCCCCGCATTTTTTGCCAGAATTATTTCCAGGTATTTTTTTATAAAATTATTTTTTAATGTAAAGATAATTAACAAGCAGTGCCAGAGAGAGGACATTTGTGACACATATGAATATTTTCCTATTTTTAAGACCAGAATTTGTTAAAAATTTGAGTATGTAATTATTCAAAGCGCTTGCAACCAGGGGAAAAATATTATTATTATTAATTGTTTCAGTTTCTAACTTGTCGGTTAAAAAGTAATTTTAGAGTAATACGTCTTCTTTTAAATATTTTTTTAGGAAAAGTAAATGAGAAAATATTTTTAATGAAAAAACTATTTTCAAAAATCTAGAAATGAATTTGAAAAACAGTTACGATATTACTGATGTATTAATTCCCACTTTACTTAATTTAAACATTTTATTCACTGAACATTCAAAATTATAAAACTTTGAAGCTCAAAAAAAAAAGTTAAATATTTTTTTTATGCGTTATAGATAGCTAATCAAATATTTTATTAAAGTAATTAATGTTTTAATTGTAGATTTGTTGAATTATGTAATAAATAATTAAAAGGATAATTCTCAACATAGTAACTGAAAAAGCAATTTAAAACATCAATGATAGTTTTCATCTGTTTAGGTGGTCACGTGAGGAATCTTACATATGTCAAGGATAATTTTATTAGCCTATTTCATCACTAAATAAATTTTAAAAATTTCTTTAATTATAAAATATTTTTACGATATAACAGTTCAAGTATAATTGATTTAATTTTACTTGGTTATTATAATATTTATTTAAATCGAGTGTTTTCTTGAATGGTGTAAATAAAAACTTAAATGTCTCGTAATCTTATGTCATAAATACAAAAAATAGCAGAGAATTTCTAAAAATCAGTCTAAAATACATCATTAACATATGGTTAAGTTAAATATGTATATAAATACGAAACCAATTTTTTCAGTTTATCAATAAAACAGCCTCATTATGCATGTTGTCTAGATGCAAACACTTTAATACGCCAGTGATTAAAACCAAAAAACTATTGTCAAATTTTGAAGTACTAATAATCATATTATTAATTTTTTTTATTGTTAACTGTTTTTTAAATAATAATTAAAAAGTTAGCTTAAGTAGGTGTTAACAAATCATTATCATGTAATTTAAATGAATTACAAGAACAAAAAAAACTTTGCAATTTAAAAAGTTCTCGTGATTAAATCTTTCGGCTTAGGATTATAAAAAGGAAGAATACTATTCGCATGGATAAAATCCTTGTATCCCTAACTTTCTTTTTTTTTTCAATTATTATTTCAATTTTTTGAAGAAGAAAAAAAAACCGGAATTATCTTGCTTAGGAAGTAAATGAGTATATTTCGTTGAATTTTATATTCACGTCTTACAAAAAATTGAAATAAATGGTCATTTAGAATTTTTTTAAAAAATTATAATTTAAAAAATCATTGTTATTAGAAGTTTTAGTTTAAGCTTAGAAAAAGTAGGAAGAATGCTTTTTTTCATGAAAGAAATTCTTGTTCAATATTTCTTCCCCCCCTCCTCCAAGATTTCTTTTTTTTAATAAGAATAATAAAAGATCAGTTTCATCTTGTTTAGAATGAAATCGAGTATATTTCCTCAATTTTATATTCACGTCATACAACAGAATCCAATGACTGGTCATTTTGTGATATCTTTTTCTATACTTAAGGCATATTTTTAGGAATTAATAGTGGAAGGACTTGCAAAATATATTGATACAATTATGTTAAAAGTTGAAAATGCATGTAAATTATTTACAAATGGGAGTGAATATTATACTTTCTTAAATTATCCATAATGATAAACAATTGTTGTGAAGAATATTACTTTTGTACATTATATGATTATCTGATAATACGAAATAAAATTTGAATTCTTTTAATCATGTTAATCTGTTTACATAATATTGCTTTTGTAATGCTCTTTGTTCGATAAAAGATTATAATTTTTAAACATCAGTAAATCAAATGATATTTAATAGAATTAGAAATTAACAAATTTCCGATTTTCCAAATGTGACAACCATACTGATGTTATTGTTCATTAAATTAATTTCTAAAGTTTTAATTGACGCTAAATATTTGACTAGATATGAAATTTAATTTAAGAGAATCCTACTCCCTATGCACTTCAATAGCTGATAACTTCTTATAAATTATGTAATTCAACTTCCACAAATTGTTTTAACTTCTATAAATTATATAATTCAATGGCTGGTAACTTTTTATAAAAATTTTCTATAGATTTCGACAGTTTTTTTCTAATCTTATAGCAACTCAAAAGGTTATTTATATTTTCTGTTCCTGAACATAATTCTGAAAGCGGCTAGCTAGTATCTTTCTTAACTTAATTAGCTATTTACTAAACATATTTGTCCATCTTGTCTATCTTGTTAGAATTAGAAATCAAAATAGCGTCATTCAATACGAAAATTGAGGAAACTCAAAAATACACAAATAAATGAAATGCTTTTACTTTAGTTGAAAGACAGAAAATCATAGATAGTAGAAAAAAAATCAACTTTCTTTCCAATGTAAATTTTGTTGAGACGGAAAACTTTTATTATTCTCTCCTGTGTGTCTCCTTAGCATTAAAAAATTGTATTTTTAACTAAAAAAAGGAATATCATATTCTTATAACAAATTTTATTTAAATTCAGCACAAAAATCTCGATGAATATGCAAACCATAAACTTCTTGAACTTTTAATTCCATAAAAGAAACAATTCATTTTCAAAACTGAAGGTTTCTTTTAACTAAATACTATGGAAAGTAAAGATTATCATTTAATTGTATATTTTTCATTCCAGAATGCAGGTTAATAATGCGTAGAAACATGGTGGACAAAATATTAAAAAAAAATACGTCTCACCAAAAAAAATCGGAAGCCCTGAAATTTTTATTTAAGTGAAAAATGTCAAAATATGGATATGAGATAAAGAAATCGAAATAATACTGTTTTTTTTATAATTCTTTTTTTAGGAACATATTCTCAGTGTAAGTTAAGGAATTATTTTGCAAGATCTAAAAGTTTAAAGATATTTTTTATTCAGTCTGTACTACTAAAAATGAATATGTGTGTGCGATGATACTATATATAATAAAACGTTCTGATTGTATTTTCCGAATTTGTCTTATATATATTTTGGAGGATAGAAATGTGTATCGTTTAGCGAATTTTCGAAATTTTTATCACAATTTTTATTAATTAAAAATTTAGCTGAATTTTAGCAGTTTTACCCGATAATTTCCAAAATTATTATTGTCTAAAAATAAATTTTATATTTTAAAATTTATAAAGTTGTCTTGTAATTAATGCTAGTTTAATAACCTTCAAAGTTTTGATAAACTTTGGTACAATAATTTTTTACCTACATTACAATAATCAATTAAAAAGCTACGCTTAGGTTGAAACCTTTTAGATTGTTTTTTCAATAATTTGATACCAATATTTTGAAATTTTAATAAGAATTTTATTTGATATGTGTGTAGCTTACGAGATGGATAAAAAAGTGAAGTTACAATATCGATTCATTTATTAGATGTATTAACTACATTTAAGTTTCAAGTAGCATCATGACATTACAGGACATCATAACGTTTGAAAAGATTCGTGTACACATTGAATGGCGCATATGTGAAACAATTAAAGGAGCACATATTGGATGCCGGGCAGTTTCACAGTATTATGGTTAAATTAACGATTTAATAGAAATCAACGATAATCAACGTTCCCTGTTAAGCAACTGATCTTCAAATTCGATTATTGTTTTCTATATAAACTATTGTTAATTGAAATTAGGAAGATTGCATATAAACTCGCTATAAATTCTTAAACTCACTGCATTTTAAGATATTTCGCATCTAGACTCAAAAATTATATTCAGCTGTTGAGTCAAATGATTCGGCAGTAAAAAAAACCGAACGATGTGGCGAATTTTTAATCCAATGTTTGATAGTTTGAGTACAATAATTGATAGTAGAAGGAGTGGAATTTTTTTTTGTGTTTTAGTATCAATGTTTGCGCCAGTTTAGCATTTTAAAAAGAAAGAATGGGACATAGAAATGAAAATATACAACATAAGTGACTTTTTCTCTTCAATCAAGTGCCAATACAAATGAAATAATTGTTGAAGATATTTGAAAATTTATTGACTTGATGTTAAAGACCGACAATTACGTTGATATCTTTCAATGCAAATATTCGTTTGAGTGTTCACAGGATGCTATTAAATATTCTGCGTCTTCCAAAAATGTTTATAAAATTGTTTAACAATGGCTTACTATATTTTTTTATTTCTAAAATTTGGAAAATTTTGTTCATTTTCGTGAGACATCTGATTAATGTTTATTGAACTTGGAACATTTTATTTAAATTCTGTCAAAACAACTAACATGAAGGTCTCTTAAGAAATAGGATATATCTACTAAATAACAGGATATATCTATTTAAAACAATTCCAAAGATTTGTTACATACTTTTGGTAAAATATTGAGAGACCTAAGCCACCTATTTAACTTTGCATAAATCAATAGTTTATTTCGAGACACCACTTTTAATATTTATTTATTTTTAAATTTATTTTTCCAGAAGAACGACTGCTGACGATCCTGAATGAGGTCCGAGGCGAGACCCGCATCCGCCAGAAGCAGAGAGAAGAGCTGCTTCGCAAGATCAAGCAGCTTCAGAGCCGGGCACATCAAAGGCGCGAACAAGGTGAGACCCACAGCTGTTTACGCAGTTTGCCGAATTTCGCACGGAGGGCAGAATCAGCCGCAGGCAAGCACACCATCTCATATATATATCCTCCTCCGAATCCTCTCTTTCTATTTCCTCTCTATCTTTTCCATCTCTCTCTCTATCTACTTTCCTTCTCTCTTCTTAATGATTTCTGGTTCAAATAAAAATCCATAATATCCACATCCAGAGCCAATCCTTTTATTTTAACCTGCTTCGTTTTAAAATCCTTTCTGGTTAAAGCATATGAACAGAAAATTGTAAATTATTAAAATGTGTTTTAGCAATGACAACGATGTAATGTGATTGTTTCTGAAACTGTATTTGAATAATTTTTGTTTGAAACATTTTTAGATATTAACGGCTTGCATATTATCTATAAATTGGATCATGAAATATGCGTGCTGTAAAAAATAGTTTAAAACGCTCCATTGGAAAAATCAAAGTTTATCGTATCCTGCTCATAATTGTTCCTTGAGTAAGTCCTGTTTAAGGCAGAAATTTTCAAAATTTTATCAAATTTTTAGTTTATTAAAAATTAATCGACCTTTATCCTTTTCTTCAGTAATTTTAAAGTATATTATAATTTATTAAATTACAGAAATAAAATTACAGTTTATTTAAAATTAAAAAAAACTATTCAGTGATATCAAAGATATTTTTTATAATTCCTGTGCTATTAAGCAAAAGTAATTATGAAGTATTTCAGTTCATTTATAATTAATTCTTTATTGTATATCTGAGCACTACATGCTCTTTTTGATATTATAATGCTTTTATGATGATATCATTTATTGAAATACATTATGCAAAAATATAATAATACAGATAATGCAATGGTATTATAATATATTATAATTAATAATAGATAATTGGTATTATAATATATTATAATAATAATAGATATATTATAATTCAGACGAAAATTATGCAGAAAATTCAAATCTACTGAAATTTTCTTAATACGAGATTTAGAGTTAGAAAGTTGAATCGCTTTCTTGTTTCTTCCGTTTTTCACAAATAGTTAAATCGAGTCGCAATTTTTTATAGTGCTTTTAATAATGTTAAAAATAAGACATGAGTTTTAAAATTTTTTAATAGAGTTTTATCAATATAAATCTTTGTAATTATTCTGAAAATTTGACGAAATGATTTTCTCAAAATTTTGAATTATTACTGGAATACATCAAGATAAGGATTTTTTAGTCGCTATTTTTAACACAACTGCAAAAAGCCCCAACCATTTTGAATAAATTTAATTCCTAATATTGAATACTATTTATCTGGGTTTTGATTAGTATTCAGCTTGTTGCCAGCATTGGATTCGAAGTTACAAAATTGCCCTTCGCTTTAAGAATTAAAATTTTTTTTAAAAAAGTTATAAATATGAATATTTTATTATCCAATTTGAAACATATACCTTGCATAATTTCTTACTGAAACATTAACATAGTAAAACATAAGCACATAATTTTCCTCTAATTAACAAAAATCAAGAACAAAATTATTCGGAACTAGAGTTGCTTTATTTGTATTCACAGTAATTTTTCCTTATTTTTAAATAGAAGGATGCTTAAATTATTCACGATTCTTATTACAGTAACTAAAGCTGTAGTTTTTAAAAAATTCTTTGTAAAAAAACTTTTTTATTCTTAATTTGATACTTCAACATAACATTACAATTTCAGTTTTTTTATTGTAATTTCATGTAAGAGATATAAAATACATACATTTATCCCTCAAAAGTTTGCTTAGGAAGGATTGATGACAATTTCTTAAAAATAAAAGTATGAAGCTGGGAGTTCACTGGATTTTTTTTTGCAATTTTCAAATATTATTTAAAGTCATTCTTTTACCTTTTTCTGTGCTATAGTAATATTTAATTTAATCATTAATATTTATCAAAGGACCTTAAAGCAAAATTGGGGAAAATGAATCTACGAATGAACATAGTCAAATGATTAATAAATACAAGTAGTTTAAAGGTAGGAATAAGATAGTTATAGTGGAATTCTTTAATATTAATGATTTAATATAGGTAATATAACGAATTCCAAAACTTAAAAAATATTTTTCAGCTTTAAATGAATTATGTAATTTCCATGAAAAAGTCAAGATTATGTTCTAGTTTCATATTATACAAACTAGTTTCATATTATACAAACTAGTTTCATATTATTAAAATATATACAGCATATGCTCATAACTACTGATAACAAACATTCCAAATTTTCTGTTATAAGGAAGGCAAAGTCATGGATACTCCATCATGATAAAATACAAATTCTTGATAATGCTAAATCATTGCCAAAACCTCACATTCTGATATATTGGTAATAAGTTTTTTTTTTATCTCGCTTCATAAAATCCTCAAATGAAGAAACTATATAAGGAATAACGATTTGCAAGTTCTGTAGCAATATAATGATAAAAAAGCTACAGAGTATATTCTGTATAATAAAATTTCTTTTCAACCTTTTTACTATGAAAGAGGATACTGAGGTAAGTACTTCGATGAAAACACTAAAAAAACATGTTCCATTTATTTTCATTTAACTGGTAATAAAATAAGTTCTGAAATTTTTTTTTGTATGAAGTAGTCAAGAATATAAGACAAAGGTTGAAATAAGCTTCAGACAAACAAATGCCGACATGAATTATGAGGTTGTTATTCTTTTGTGAATATCCATTTAATAAGTTTAAAAAGGTCCCTTTTATAATAAAATATCATCCTGCTCATCACTTTAAAATCGGTCTTTTTTTCTACTACGATGTATACAAACTCCTTGGCTATACTGTTATGAATTAGCTGGCAAAAGAAGATTCTTTATTGATCTTTTGGTTTATGAGATCAAGAAGAAATTTGTTGCTTTTTTATATAAACAGCAACTTTCTGAAAAAATATACACACGATATATAATGTTTATTACTATCGTTGCTGTACGTTAAAATATCGGATTAAATCAGTTAAAAAGGCAAAATCTTATTTCTAGATGACCTGCATTGTGACCATTTAAGTTTGAAAGAATGTATGAAGGTTATCAATTATTTTGCTTTTTATTAATTACTAACATAAATTAAAATTTCAAATTTACGTAGATTTTAAGTTTGCATAATGATAAGTTAGAATTTATTAGACCTCCATTTATTCTAAAAAATCCATTTGTTAAAACTTTCAATAAGTTTTTAAAATGTCAAGTTTCTTGTGTTCTGTGCATTTTTAGAGACTTTCGATCCTCGAATAAAATTTAAAAGAAGCAAGTGAGCTTATGATAAGGAAATAACATTACAATAACAAAAATGTTATTACAGCAATAAGCAATCAGAAATAGGGAAAGGATTCGTCATCATTCAAAATATTTGATCCACGCACGTGCGCACAAAAAAAAAATCAAATGTAGACAAAATAAGCATAATTGAAATTCGATATTTTATTCTCTTTATTATTGTGAAAATAACTTATTTCTATGAGAGAAATATATATTTTGTTAAGGAAAATATAAGATGTGAAGAATAACTTCAGTATTTGTACATTTGTGGGAAAAAGTGCTAAAAACCATTTTTTTTATATCGTAACAAGGATAAGATTTATCTGCAAACATAGAAAAATATATAAGCACGTGAGCTGTCACTGAGACCATTTTACTGTCCCTCGCGATTTCGCTATTATCTATTATCTCTGTCTCCGCTGTTAAAAGATCTCAGAGCAGCAGACATCTAATTAAATAGAGGGTGTGCATTACAGATAGCGAACGTGGTTTTTGTTCAAAATGTCTGCAGTGTGTGTAATATGTGCAGATTAAGACACTTCTGTTTGGTGCTTTGAATTATTTACAAAAATAATGTGTAACAACCTTTCATATAAATATGATGATGGATCATTATTTATCACTGCTGTTTTTTTCCAATGCTTCTTTATATGATAAAGTTTTAGCTTGTAATGCTCTTTAGAAAGTTATTATATTTATATTTATTTAGATATGAAATATTTTATTTCTGTGATATGTTATTATGGTACCTTTTTTCTCTATATATCGCCGCATAAATCTGCAAGCAATTTTAATAAATTATTTTGCTTTAAAAGATATCTTTTATAATTCTTGTCAGATTTTAATATAAACGTTTCTTTGATTACAACAACTAAGATTTTGTGCTGACACAAATATAGAAAAATGTATTTGCTCTAAATGAATTAGAATAACACTTAAAAGCTTTGGAATAAAATAAAAAAAAATCGGTAAAAAGAAATTTCTCATATAAACAATTCAATTCGAAGTATTTTTGCTTACAAATATATGTGGATTAAACAAAAAAGTATTCAGTGTTTCACCAAAACTGACTTTTGAAAGGGCAGTTCACAAATTAGATAGTGGCTTACAAAAATTCAATTAAGGCAATAATATGTATGAGCATCTGCTATGTAGGAAATTTTTTCCAAATTATGTCATCCAAATGTGAATAATTTTGTGCATATGCCTAAAATCAAATATTATTTAATGTAAATTAAATTCTTTGTTTTAAAATTATAATTTAGTTTAAGATTATAACTATGATTTATGAAATATATAAGTTATGTAAAAATGATATTCACTAATTATTTGTAGATCTTTATGGAGTTAGTTCAGAATAATTTTCTGTTACACAGATTTATGCATAAATAAGATTCATTGTATCGAATTTTATTAAATATGAAGTCTTCATACAATACAATGAAAAGGTATACAATTATAAATTATTCTTTAATTCTCAGATTTTAGAACATACTTTTTTATTTAGTTATATCTTCAGTATAAGAAGTCAGTATTAATATGAATGTTATAAATATTTGATATTTATGCTTTAAAGCTTACGAAAGTTCCTATAGTAGTTTTTAGAACGATTTACAAAAGAAAATCGTCTATTTCAATCAAAGAAAATATTTTTGTAAAGCCATTTAAGTAGATACATATTATCTTTCGGGTACAGTTTTCTCTTATAATTTATCATGAGAAACAAAATGAATTGAATAAAAATGGTTCTTCTACTGAATTCTAAAAGTATACTGGATTTCTAAGCAGAGAAAATGCAAATTTTTTGAGAAAAGGAGATACCCAAGATAAATAAAAATGTTTTAGCTATAATATATGATATGGAGGAAAACTCCTAAAATGCACAAAACTTGCTATAATTTTTGATCTGACACTATTAAGGTCACTAAATAGATACAAATATTATGGTAGACGAAGCTACCGAATATAACTGGAGCTTATAAGTTAACCTAATATAAAAACTTATCTTGAATTCATTTAAAGTTTAGCAGTCATTATAACAAGGGTATCTTGAATTCATTGAAAGTTTAGCAGTCATTGTGGTTTAATGTAACCATTGCTTAGCAATCCTTACCTTCCTCAATTGGGGCATTTTAATGTGCTAGAATCTAATACTTCATTTATAGCTGGTTAGATTCGATATTAATAAATTATTGTTTTACAAGTGAAAAAATGACGGAGTGATTATACTATAAACTGTAATCGTGTACTTAACTACTGCATAAGTGCACTGTATGAATGTTTTTATTGATATTCATATTTTGCATATATTTTTAATGAAATCACATTTTTATTTAATTTATTTATCATTTTCTAACTATGTATGCATTGAGAAATGTCTTTATGAAGGATTTGTCTCCTTGCACTTCCCTTTAATAAAATTATTATAGGAATATCAAAATTTAGGAAATATAGTCCTTGTGATTTCGAACAACTTTTTCCTATTTCTGTAATTGACTATTCAAGAAATAATGATTACTTAACAACATTTTTATTCATATTTTGCAGTTCGTGAAATGTGGCGCAAGAGATACTTGGAGGCGAAAAAAATCACACCTCGACTGGAGGAGGAATGTTCTAGACTTCGACAAGAACTGGAGAAACTCCATCGAGAGCTTTTGGCTAAGGTCCAAGCAGGTGTCTGGGCACTCCTCACAATTTCTGGCAAAACGGAAAGGCCATCTAACAAGGTAATATTTGAAACGTGATCTTATTTCAGCTCAAGAAAGGTATAATTATTTTTGATCAATAATGTTGCCCTACTGTAAAATGGAGGAATGGGGATTCCAGCTGTTGTGACACGAACATCGCTTCTGATTAGAAAAATTGTCATGAAATTCTGAATGTTTTTATTTCTTGAAATTTATCAACTCATGTTGCCAATTTGGGTCGTAAAAATTTTGAAATGATGCTAACGAAAATTACATTTTTTTTATTTGTGAACGTTGTAGAATGATAAAATTGTATACTAGCAATAGGAACCGTTAAATTTTTTTTTGTAAAAATCAATGCATGCAAATAGAGTATTATATAGTAATTAACTGGAAAGTAATAATTTTCCATGATTTAAGAATTTTTGTAAGAAAATTATGATATTATTTACAAAAGATTTCATAGTGAATTATTTGTTGTAGTTCCAACTGTATGTCACATAAAAAGCTTTAAAATCTTGTTGCCAACATGGTAAATAATTCTGTCATAGATATTAAAATTTTATAACGGATTAATTTTAATATAGTATATGATAATTTAATCGTAATTTATGATAATTTCTTGATTGTCATTGAATCAAATCTGAAATTTCTTCAGACATTAACAAAGGTAATACTGAAATGTTGTCTTTATTAATGCTGTTTTATGTTTTTTTTTATTAATGTTAAGCTGAACTAAACTGAAAGCACAATTATCTCCACCATTAAATTAAAAGAATCTAATTAAATTTTTTCAATATTAGCAAATTATTCAAACAGGGCAGACGAAATGTTTATAATTACTTTTCTTCATGAAATATCAAAATTTTAAAAATTAATTATAATACAGCTGAGAAGTTAATAACAATTGCACAGAACATTGCGTGTTTTGTAAAATCAAAGAATGTTCATTTAAGAATACAATTTATTAATTTAACTGGTGAGGCCAAAAGTAAAAAATTTGCTTCTTTGCTCGCCTTTTGTTTGCCAAACTGTGACCGAAACTTAAAATTAATTCATCCTGCAGTGGAATTTTGTTTAAAGGATATAAACAACATAAAATACCGATGAAAAATTTTGTATTATGCAACACCTAATTTAACTTTGTTAGATGTTACCATCTATTCATTTATCTATTTTAATTAGCTAATAAGTATTTATGACTTCCTTTTATATCTAAAAGTTCATTCGAGTAGAATTCATTTATCAATCACAAATTGCAACAATTTAATTATATCCATGAAATACATAAATTCAAGTAATGATGTCTTTTTTTTAACTGGATACACCATGAGTTTTAAAGCATTTATCAAAAAAAAAACTTACTATTATCGACTATATCTGTTCGTTGCTTTTGGAAATACTAATTTCATGACATTAAGAATAAATCTGTATTCTGGAGGCAAAGAACACTTTGCCAACTTTTTTTCCGTTATTGGTATTAAGTCATTTCCTAGTTGTTCCTTTTTTATATTTTCAGAATAAAGCTGTAAGTTATACAGTATACTTCCGAATATCTGGCTTGCTTTCTCTCCTGCCTAGTTTTCTTTGAACGTAGCTAAATGAGAAAGGAAGGCATTGCATTAGCAACTTTGCCAAGGCATTATTGGAAGCGGGTATCTGCTGTTATCCTCCTACGTGTCGGGAACTAAATAAAAGTTGTGACAGGAAAACAATAGCGATTTATTAGTTGTTTATTGTTTCGTCAGTGCGTAACAGACCTCAATCATTGTCGCCGTTCCAGCTTAAAACCGCACAGTACGCACAAGATTCGTAAATTCACATTCTTTGGGGTTTTAGATCAATGGAGGGATTAGTACTCAATAAGACACGAGAAAATACGCATTATAACAGTGAGTTTTTCTTCTGTATTGGTGAGCAAGAGTTCGTAGAACTCTGACCTACCTGGCTTTTTTTTGCTATTTGGCCTGCCTTTCCGCCACATTAGGCTGGATACTGAAGAGTGCAGAGCATTTCATTAAGTGAAAAATTCTCTTTATAAAAGGCATTATAAGAAGTTTTGTTTAAAGACAAAGATCTTATAAGTTGCATTTTTGTAAAACTTATTTTTGTGACATAGTACCTTTTCCTCAGACATGTAGTAATTTATTGTATTTTTTTCTAACAAATAAGTAAGATTTATTTATATCTATTGCTTACCTTTACAGCTGAGCTACAAAATCATGATTGCAAGATTACTTCAAGAAATTGAAGACCTTACACGGAGAGTGGAAGGGACCAGACTCAAATTGCATACTGAAGTGAAGGTTAGTTAATTAATTTATACCACTTTTTTTTAAAGGTCATTGCTAGTGTGCATTCCATATACGAGATTCTTTGTCCTACTTGGGCTTAGACTGGTTAATTAGAAGATATTGGTGATTGCGCTTCTTGTGCCCCTCAGAAAACAAAGAAAAATTCTGATATAAAAGACTTTGAACAGGTTTTGTCTATGCTACTCAACGGGAAGAGTTTGGCACATCATATTTATCTTAGATGGCTTCGATTAGGATGGGACATCCCCATGTTATCACTTCACGCAACTCTTCAATAATTTCTATTTCTTTTGAGCACATGGAAAAAAAATAAATGATCATTGACACAGGCCAGTTATCATTTTCATTCATTACATATGTTTCTTTAATTAGAAATATATGCTTTTAGCTTTAAAGGTTTAAGGTATACAATTACGTTTAAAGGAAAATTTTTGAAAAATTGGATTTTTAAAAGCTATTTAAAGTTTCGGTTTTTAGATGTATTGTCAATTATAATACAAAATACTATAAATACATTAAAATTATTGGAAAATATAATATATTTCGAGAAATAGAATATGTGCTAAATTTTACAGAAATTTAATCAAAAAAGTGAACATACGTATATATGCATTTTTTTCTATAAATTTACAGCTTACTTTTTCTAAAAACACCTATAAATGAAAAAATATTTGACTAACAATGAAATTTTTGATTCATTTTATTGCTCATATTATTTAAAACACACGCTGAACTTTTTATGTAAATACCTCAATTAGTTTTTGAGATATGTTAACGGTGGAGAATTTTTATGGAAATTAAAGTTTTGAGAAAATTGAGGTGAAAAAGAAATTTTAGCTGAAAAATATGTACCTCTAGATGATATGTCAGGCCTTCCATTTCCTAGAAAAGATAAAAAGTTTTGGAAAGAGGATAGTCTGAACTACAAGAAGTAACAATAAAAAATGCGCCTATGTGGTCCGTAACCAGCGTTTTAATGTAGTCGGATACCTTAAATTTACTTACATGCGATTAATTTACAAGGGTATAGAAGATAATTGAGCGTATTCTATATAAGATGAAGGCAGAAAATTATCTGAATGTTCAGAGAAAGCAGGAAAGATTGAACAAGTCAATTTAAAGATAAATGTGAATTGAATGATCAGAGAGTATATGTTTTTTCCTTGTCGAAATGCTCTTTATCGAAGTATGTAAGGGCAGCAGAAATGCATAATTGAGGTGGTCTAGTGTCTTCTTTGCGAACAGTTTAAATAAAGTTGGAGTTTCTTAACTGAATATATAGGGTTGATATGAAAAGTCTTTTTAAAATGCTACGAGAGGAAGAATAATAAAACACATTATGTGCCATAAGTAGGGAACTCAGCATTAAGATGGATTTTGTTCTTCTATTTCAGAGATCTTATCAAGTATATGGTACTAGTACTGATTATGTGGTCAGTAGACAAGAGTGTCTTCTCCATTGAGAAGCTATTTATTCAGATTCATAAAAATAATATTTCACTCAATTAAAATATGCGCATACATGGCAGAAACCTTAACTTTCTCTTGATATTGACAGAGCAAAAAGTCACTTTAAGATCTATTATTTCTTCATCCAGGGTAATTTTTTTTCTCTGATTTTATAATGTAGTCAAATATCAGTCCTATTTTACTTAGAACAGTTTTTTTTACTGGCTCTCTTATTGCTTGCTTAGTTTGAGTTGTTGTCATCAGACCTTTTCATTTGAAATTATGGATAGATATAATAACAAATCATAGATATTAGATTTACTAAATTTTGGGATTTCAAATTAGCTTATTTTAAGATGTCTCTTTAAATTTAATATGAGAAGTTACTGTTTTACGTACACCATAAAACGAAGCTATTGTTTGAATAAATGAATACAATATGAAGATTTTACTTTATAGTCAAGTATGTATTATTCAATATTATCATGTATTATGAAGTATTTTTAGTATAACAACGATTTATTTATTTGTTACCTTATAGAATGTTCAAGTAAAAAAAAAAAAGACCCTGATTATACTATTATGGTTGGTTTGAAAATTAAAGAACAATAAGTTTGAACTTAAGGAATAAGCTATTCATTTACAATCAAGATTTATTTAGATTAATGACTATCTCATTACATTTTTTGTTACTATTAGTTAATGTGATTTCAAAGTGAGCTGCTTCTGGTTTAAACTGAAATGCAGTTTATTGATGAATTGGGATTATCACTAACACCAATATAGCTTTTATAATTTAACTTTTTGAGAATAGCATAACAGAAAAAAGTAATTCTAATGATGTGTTTCCTAAAAAATTAATTGCATGATAAATATTATTATTTATATGAATAGCATTTTTAAAAATTTCCCACAGATTTTAATAGTGAATCCATAATTCAAAATGGCCCTATTTTGCAAATTTGCATCCATATTTGAATTGAGGTAATAGAGCATTAAATCCAATGAGTTAGGAATGAAACGATTTTGGAAATAACTAGAATTCTAAATTTTAATTTTATTCGAAATACAGTCAAAAATTTTAATCAACATCTTTTTAGCAAAAGAAGTAGTTTCGACTTTTCTGTTTAGATATTGTTTGAAAACAGCAATACCAAAGGCATTTATGCTTTTTTGTCATAATTATTAGAATTTTGTTTACTTAGATACAGTATATGCATTGGAATAAAAATAGATGTTTTAGAAAGAATAATATTTTTAAAAATAATTAAATGTTTTTGTAATTAAAATGTTTTTTCTGCACTAACTACAGAGTAGAAAATACAGAGTGTGTCAGAAATTGCGGAATAAATATTAGAACAATTCATTTTTATAATAGATTATTGAACCAGAAACGTAAAGCGTGACCTCTACTGGGAGATATTTATCAGTGAATTAAGTGAAAGAAAAGCAAATAAGAAATTTTATCTAGTATTTTTATCTTCGGCAAATTCACTAAACAGAATATCCTCAATCACTTCTCCATTTAAGATTTTTTAAAATTTTTTAAACTATTTTAGATTTTGCAAAAAAGGAAAGAAAATTGTTTCAGCAACTCTTTTCATGCATTTTTTATTTCAATGATATTATTTTAATGTCTTGGCAAGTTGTTATTTAGAAAGAATATTATAAATTTCAAAGTTATTGTAATAATAAACGAATCAATTCTAAAAAGTTATTTTACTATCGTGTTTCTATAATCATTCATCTTTTAATTAATATATTTTTTTCTCTTAGTTACGTTCTATGATAATCCATATTTTAATTGATCTATTTTTTTCTCTTAGTTAAGTTATATGATAATCCATATTTTAATTAATACATTTTTTTCTCTTAGTTACGTTCTATGATAATCCATATTTTAATTGATATATATTTTTTTCTCTTAGTTACGTTCTATGGCTGAGAAAGACGTTAGAAATTTGCGAGAAGAATTACTGAAAAAGAAGATCCAAGTAACTTTGACAAGAAATCAGGAACAAGCCGCCATGGGAAATGAATTAAGGCAGCAATACTTCATCAGCGCCGTATAACTATTTCACATGATTCCTTGCATTTTTGTTTATGGGAAGACATGCTCTTCATTTGTAATAATTTGAAATTGAAAGAAACCGTCCAACATGGAATGAGATGATAAAGCTATTTAATATATTGACGACATTTAATATTTTATCATGCTTCGTGTTTCTGAATGAATATGAGCCCAGATTTACCATTTCAATTTATTGATGCATTAATCTATCGATACTTATTTCAGAGACCAATAAGTTTATTATTGGTAAAAACTTTTGCTTGAAGCTTTAAGTACATTTTGTAGTGTTTAACTAGTCAACACGTCCATTAATCTGTTAACTATAACTAGTCAATCCGTCCAATCTTACAATAATCAACTTTCTAACTTAAACCGTCCAAAATGATTATGTGTTACAGTATCTTTATTGAGAGAATAGAAAATATATTGAATATATATATATATATAAGCATCCTATTTACCGTCCATGATCGATGTTATTAGTATTCAGAGTCTTCAGATATTTATATGAATCTATTATTTTAAATTTGTACGTATCTAGTTGAAAACGTCCATATATCTGCTAAATATATTTAGCCAATTACATGTGCATTATACAATCTTAAAAGGTTATTTTAATGTATGTTTTTCGAAGAAAATTTAAATTATCTTATTACGTGTTTGATAAATTATTTAAGTGCAATCATTTGTGATTCATAAAGTCATATATGGAAATTAGTAGTAGAAATATGTTGTACAACTAATAACATGAATTAGTTGTATATGTAATTAGATTTATAAAATCTGTCAATATTTAGAAACAAAACACTCGAAATATTGAAAGAAAATGGGTGCATGAAAATATTTTTTAATTATTTATTTCCTTCAAAACATGAGAGAAATTTCTTATTATTTAGTAAACAGCATTCGTGAAATGCCTATTTATTAGATTTTATGACAGCATATTTTATTTTAATTTGACCTTTTATTACATTTTTAAATGCATCTAATTTGTATTACGATTATATATATAAGACTAGAATATAAAAAAGCGTATAAAAACCAAATAATTGTATTATTCAGTATTATTTTATTAGACCGATATATAATTAATTAATTGATTTTATTTTATTAGTCTTAAATCTCAGTTTTGTTTTAATCAGCAAAGGAATTTTTTTTCTGATTAATATTTCTAATTTAGCATACATCGGATAAAAGTTTCCAATATATTTATGATTTAGTCCATATTTTTATTATTTTTTGAATTATATAAAATTAATATTTATGTATTCAAAGCTATGGTAATAACAGTAACAATAATAGAACAATCTTTTTAATATTTAACATATTCGTATGTTTTTATTATGACCATGAAAATATAATAATCTAGTTAATAGGTAACAGGAATAAAAAATTATTTAAATAGATCAAACGTTAAAGAAATACTTAAAACCTCTTCTTGTATTTATTACATTCAAACTCTGGAATTAGAGTTTACAAAGGTTATTATGAATAAATATAGTTTATAGCATATTTGATTTAAATAAAAAAAACTCTATTAGGGATACCGAGTAATGTGTTCATATCCTTTATTATTTTTCTTCTATTTTGGAAACTATTTTTGCTTATAAATATATCTTGCTTATTAATTCAAAAAGGTTTAATTGCAAATAAAAATAACATTATATGAAATTATATCTTAAAATGCAAAGAGAATGATAAATTAGAAACATAAATAAAATGAATTCTGCAATTCTTCAGATATATCTTCCTTTAATTATCTATTTTCTTCAATTAGAAGAAAGATATGTTTTTAAATATATTAATCATTTTTGCAATAGATAGTCTTTGCAGTAGAAAGCTTTCTTAATGCACTTATTTTAATTTATATTGTGAAAAGTAAATTATAATCCTTTGAAATCAAAAAATGCACTTTCAAATCAATTGCCTGTACTATGTGCCAAGGAAAAAATTTAAAAAGAGAGATGAAAAATTAAAATAATTAATATAGATGTCAAAAGTAGTAATTTGCAAAATTAATTTTGTTATTATTTCTGATATTCATGATCCTATTCCTGATGAAAATGTTGTTTTTTAAAATGTGGAAATTTTAACATAGATTTTGCCAAAAAAAGTGATACACGGAAAGTCGTCTAAATTTTATCTTCTTATGATATAGATTCTAAAAGATTATAAATTTTTAAAAACTATTCATATCCCCAATTGCAATATGAAAAGAAATAAAATTTGTAAAAGTTTCATTTTCACCTTTTTTTCGAAAAGTATATATATATATCTGGAAATAAAAAAGAATTAAATGATTTATTCAATATAAATGTGACTAAATTGTTATTAATATTCTTTAATAATTATATAAGTAATTATATAACAAATATAATTAGTTTTTATGTTAAATTTAAGAAAATAAACTATAATATAAAAAACTTATATAGCTATTAAAGCAAAATTTCAAAATCCTTTTAATAATACTTATAATTTGAATTATGTGAAATAATATCGTATATTTATACTTATATACTATAAGTATTAAAAAACTAATACCAATTAATATTCTATTTGAAACATCATACAAAACAATGTTTAGTGTGATGAAAACAATGACATCATGAACACAATGTTACTCCTCGGCGTTTGAAATTCATTTGTAAAAATGATTCTTTTTTTACACATAAAAAATGGATTCTTACCAGAAATTTTAACCAATGAAATTGGATCTGTTCCTCGGTGATAAAAAGATTTATATCGTTGATAAAATTAAAATTAAAACGCACTCGATCATGTACATTTGAACGTAACACACATACTCATTTGCAGTTTAGTGTTTCAGTTCATATTTGCAACATAACTTCATATCGTTTCCATTTATTTGAATGCTAGCAATAACACAGTTTTGTAAATACACTTTTATCAAACCATTCGTCCAGAAATTTGTCATTAAATGTAATTTTAATGATGCCTTTTGATATAAATACTTATGAATTTTTATGCTGCCTTTTGTACTAAAAATTATGTTGAGTGATTGTTTGATTTAAGTAGTTATTTCTTCATAAATAGAATTCCATTTGTTTTGAGTTGCTTATGCATTTTTTATTGTTTTACTCAGTTTAATATAATTCTCTTCATACTCAAATGTATAGTAAAAAGAAAATTATTGCTGTGTGAATTTATGATCGTGAATAAAGTTTTCTTCAATTTTTTATTATTGTCATTCTCGTTATTTTTTGTTATACTTCTTGTTATTACTTGTCTTCGTTTTTATTCTTTCTGAATTTGTGTCTCTTCTCCGAAATTAAGTAATAAGAAAAATTAAAAAGAGAAACAATCGCTGTCAAAAAATGAGGATGAACTCTAAGAATTAAAACATTTCATCATAATTATGAGAAAGTTATTTAATTTGTTTAATGTATAAAAAGTATCGTTTTTGTTCTTACTTTCCTCGAATAAAGCTTATTTCTAAAAGTTTTATATTATAGACCAAGGTTTATTTTTAAAATTATTTTTAATAATAAAAAAAATCTGTCTATGTTGAGACTTACAAGCCAAGTTAAAATGTATGTAGGTGTATCAAAAATTTCCAATACAAGCGGTATAAAGTTTCAAAAAATCATCCCATGAATTTTTTTTTGTAATGAGTCTGTATTATTTATCATGTAATAAACGATGTAATATTTTTGCTTCATTAAAGTCAGAATTTGCAATTTCTTGCCTGGTAATCCAAGATTAATACTAACTGTAATAATTCCATACTAGTAATGCCATATTGTAGAGAAAAACAATATGAATTTCAGATTTCATATTAATTACAATAAAGAATAATGATAAGACTAGCAAGCTGAGAATAATTAAATAATCTTTTTTCTTTTTCAGACATGAATAAAAATGTGTTTTTAAATTATCTTCTTTGATACAAACATGTGTTTCCTGAAAAAAAAATGTTTATATCTTGTCATATAATTCATGCCAATGTAATTTTGAAATCCATTTCATTGGAGGAAAAACATGACATAAAGTGACATGAAGCAATGTCAGCAATTACAATTTTCATGAGGGTATAATTTCATGCTTTTAATAGCAAACATTTCTGTTTTTCCTTACAAATGGATAGTAGTAATGGCTACAAACGGGTAAAATATTTCACATTCAAACATGAAAAACGGATCAATGGTGGGTTTAGATTTTAGCCCTAATCAATGTGCATTTTAATGTCCTAATTAATGTGCATTATGATGTACCTTTAACAATTTATTAATTTTAATTCATGGTTTTAAGTTAATAAATATATTATTAATTTATTTTTATTATCATTTTGTTTTAGTAGCTTTGCCAACGTGTATATGTTATTATTTATAACTTCTGATATTTGAGGGGCATCCTTGTTAGCACAAAATATTATTTAAACATACGTTCGGGTTTTATAAATGCTATAACAGAAAATTATGCTTAGTAAAACAAACACTAACCTGACCAATTGTATTTGATAATTCATATTATCATAATAATCTTTACTTTATAGGGTTTTAATTTGTATTTATTTATTTGGCGATTAATCTTGGCAATTTGGCGACTAGCTTCCCTGCTCCCAGCATCACTAGGAACTGCCTTATTGAGAAATCACCACTGAAAAGAATATATTAAAATGTTTTTTTGTTTAAACAAAGCTGGAGTTATACAAATTGAGCATCACAATATAAGTATGATAGATAATACAGAATATAAGGAAGCAGAGCCCAAATAAAATCGAAAAATCCAGCTGGTAGTTAGAAATTATGAATTTTCCTGGTTTGGAGATATGGTTCATTCTTTCCATAAACGCGATTGCGTGAATTTGTAATTCACCTGCAGAAAATTAAACATTTCTTTAGATACAACTAGAAAAATTTAGAAGGATATAATCGCAAATTTAGTAAAATCAACGCGTATCACCTTGAATCATGTTAAAAATATCGCTGCACTACGTAATATTTCTGGTGATTCAGAATAATATAGTCAAATCAAGTAAGTATATTAATTAATATGCTTAGTTTTTTGAACAAATATAGAAATCCCATTAAAATGTGTTAATTTGTATATAGATAGTTTTATCGAAATTCTGATTAATAATATACGATGTCCTAATATAGATTTTTTATATTATCGAAACCTTCTATTCAGTGCAATCAAGTAATACTGCTTTTTAACATATATACAAATATAAAGCATTTTTAACTTCAAAATTTTACAAACCGAATAATTGTCAGTAAAATACCGATGTATGATTTAAAATTGTTCCAAGCTCTTTAAAGGAAATATTATTTGATGAAAAATTTTATGAGATGTTACTTCTTGTATAGTAGATACTACTAAACAATTTTTGATTTGTAGTTGCTATATTTACACACACACAGAGTGCTAACTAAACTATTTTTCAGAAGTTTGTATCAACAAAAATTAGTGAAAATAATTTTTCTTAATCACTGGATTAAAAACCAATCGAACATTAGTGCTTATTATCGCTTCCTCGTACAAAATCTTTTTTCACTCTAATTTAAATTAAGAACAGGATCAGTAATTGCAACTCTTTTTCCATATAATATCTGCCCTAATTTTACTTAATTTTTCCAAATATTTTATAAAATGTATTATAGAATAATACATTTATTTGCTATATTTATACACAGTATTAATTAGTTACTACTTTCTCACACAAAAATATCTTTGTTTTTTTTAAACATTACGTTGGTGCTATATGATAAAGAATAAATTTTATAAAGAATAAATTAAGAAATAGATAAACAGAATCTAAAGCATCTTTATTCCATGACAAAATTTAACTTATATCTCCTTAATTTTTTTCGTATAAGAAATTTTGAATCAAATTTTTTTTTAAAAATTATTTTAATGCAAAAATGAATATATCAAATACTTGGAGCAATCATTTACAAATATCAGGAAACGGACATATGCATTGAATATTCCTTAGTACATAATTTTCCTTTTGTCTTTTTCAATTCTCATTTACTTCATTCTTAAAAAAGTCTTTTTACCATTGAAGGAATTTTATTATACTTTGTTTAAAATTATAAGAGGTAAAAAAACAACAACAATGTAAATGATGTCGAAATTTTCCTTCATATTCTTCTATCACGGTCTCATGTTCTTCCCTAGTATAAAATCACAGATTTTGACAAGAGCCAGAAATGCATTCCATAGTCTAAGCAAACAACAGAAATAAAATACAGATTACTGGCTTGAATCTAACACTTTTCTAGGAATATTTCGTACAGTTATTAATTTGAATTTTTTATTGCCTACTGAATTAAACCAAAATTTGGGACGGAATTGCAATTGTAATAAGAAGATGTTGTTGTCGTGTCCGTGTTTTCACCGAAAGGGGGTGCAGTAGCTTCTGAGGGTAAAGACCCCTGAGCACCCAGAGGGCAGAAGTCTGACTTGTAGCTCACAGACACGACACAACCCTTTTTAGAGGGTGGTCGAACTCATTCATACACTCATTCATCCATCTGCAAGTCAGAATTTCGATCCAAATCAGAGACCGACTCATCCCTGATTCAGTACCCCCAGAGGTATCGTTTTGTTATGGGAATTTGGAGGACTTTGCAGTCTCGACATATTTAACGTGCCCCAACTGCCATTAGCGAACACGACGGTCTTTGGCCGAGACGAGGACAGAGCCCGCGACCTTTCGGTTACGAGACTGACGCTCTACCAACCAGGCTACCGTGGCCTTTAATAAGAAGATAACATACCGAATTTCATTTATTTCATATTAAGTATTGATATTCAAGAGTTATTGCGTTTGAATACGTGCTAAAACTCAGAACAATAAACGGACAATCCTTCAATAAATGTGATTCAGATTTCAATAGAAGTTTATATTTGGAATGCTAAACTTTTCTACCAAATTTGTTCATTAAATAAGGCAATTCCGAAGCGCAAAAATCGCGTTTCGCTCTCCGGAGTGACTGAGTTCCTTTGTAATCGAACAATGAGACAAATAAATTTCTTGTAAATGGATTTTTCTCAAAAGTTGATAGAAATTTACAAAATTGGTTGTATGTTCAAATACTAAATTTCGTCCTTCTAAGTAAAGATGCTTTTGAGTTATCATGTTCCCAGAAATGCAAGCATAATTCCCAAACAATTAGGAAGATCTGAAAAGAGAAGAATCGACAAAAATCTCGAATCCAGTTTTTTTTGACGATTACAATGCTTTCTCTATATATATTTAGAAGAAATTTCATAGATACAAATTAAATGATTTGAGTTGAATCCATAAACGAATCTCAAAATTACCAAAACTAAGAGATTATTTTTAAAAAATTTAAAATGTATAATTATTTTGTTAAATCCCCATGAATTAAAGGACTACAACGTATAAATTTCCATTTCATTTTTTGAACTCTGACGTCGTACACCATAAGGATTTGCTGAAATAAAAATAATGTTGTTAACATTAAGCAATGCAATATTATTTAAATATGCGATCTTATATATTTATATGTACTTCATTATATCATACATATTTTTTAAACCATTTACACTAAAATATTTAATTAAAATATATTAACATTTGTTAACATACTAAAAAATTTGTTATGAATATAAGGCTGGCTAAAATATTCATTTTTCTTTTAAAATATACAACTAAGTGTATTAAGATTCAAAAGAATTATTTTTTAATGTAGAATTCAAGAGTGAAGCTGCATTTAACTGTAAGAAACGAATATAATTTGAATTATTTCTTTCACTATAACTAATTCAAAATATTAATAATGATGGAATTTGTTATGTCGTTTGCTATCCGAAGTAAAATTACAACAAAAATAACCTCATTTTTTCTTTCTAGTTTAAAATTATGCTTTGAGCCTTTAACGATTAAAAACAAATAAATAATTAAGACTTAATGATTCGAATATATATATATATATATATATATATA
>JAPMOQ010053889.1:122854-145993 GCA_026543055.1 Argiope trifasciata | reverse complement strand
TTTTGAATTTATTCTGCTAAAAGCAAAAAAAAAAAAAAAAAAAAAAAGAATTAAATAATGCTTATTTGATTCAAGACATTCTGTAGAAATTTAGATATACATTGCATTTGTGCAAAAAGTAGAAAATGCCATGACAGCATTACATAAGACAATTTGCAATAAGAAGGACTTACATTATTACGGTCTGAATATACAATATTTGAAAGAAAAAAATTGAATCAAATCATTTAATGCTATTGTAATTCATGCCAAATTCTTCTTAAATTTTTTTATTTAGAATTCATTATAGTTCTTGCATAAAGGAATATATGCCAAAACTGGGTAATGTAAAATAGCATATAATAAAATGGTACTTGCCTTTATTTTTGTTATGTGATTCTGAAGCCATCTGAATTTATTTAGTTAAAAGTTTTTCATTTTCTTAAGTGTTTGTGCTTCTGTTGATTAAATTAAATTAAATAATTCTGCTTAGTTAAAGATTAATTTGAATTTCTGAGCAACTTATGATGTTTCAAAAAATAAAAATTATAGTACATACCATTTCTCACATTTGTCAACATCCATTTAGAAAACATTCTAAAACTAATATATTCAGATTCTTGCTTTGATATTTTGAATGAACGATTTATTGGCAATAAAATTTCTCATGAATTTTTAAAAACCAACATCATAAATTAATAATAACCATATCACTACGAAAACAGCGTCAGCAGGAGATAATCAAAATGATTACTTCTAAGTGCAGTAAGTGCTAAAAGATTTAAGGGTACTGACTAATCATTTTTTTACGAATCTACTATCCTCTTATTTATATAGCGATGACTGAAAGGACTTCAGAAGGGGTGTTATATACTTGTTTGGTCAAAACTTAACCGCTTAATGTCATACTTGCAATTACATTTTTAGTAATTTTAAGTTCTGAAATATTTCAGTTTGTCACTGTATAAAATACAATCACTTCTGCATAATTATCTGCATCAAAAATGTTAAAATAAATTAAAATACTATTGCAAAATTCATTTTAAGTAGATGATTTAGTTAAAATGGTTTATCTTAAAATAGTCTTTCAAATTTTTTAACTCGAAATTTATGTCGCATTTTTTTTCTCCAATATGATTACATATTTATTTGATGTTTCTTGGTTTATTTTTATATATTATATCTTTCAGAAATTTAGGGTTATTATTCTAGAATTATACACTTTTTTCTTATTTCTGATTACTTAATTTCTGAATGAAAAATATTATTTTAGATACAGCAATATTCGAACAAAAAATATTTCTTTAGATTTGATTGGGGTAAAAAAAGGAACTATAGTTTATAAAATTGATTATGATTTTCCTCGTTCAAATTTAGAAGTCCTGTTGTCATTTGGGAAGTTGGTGGCGATTAGTTAAGAATCAAGTCTCTTCAAGCTAATAAGAATATTTGATCATTCTGATATCCAGAAGCATAACAGTAGGCCCATTCGTGTAATGAAAATCAACACGCAGTTTGAACCACACAAACAGGTTGTTTTTCAAACAGCATACGCTTAACCTAGGATAGTGTGTGAATAGAAATATTCTACTGTTTATAGCATTTGCATTTCAATTGGCTTTGTACAGTTTTGAATTTTATTATTTTTTAGGAGTCAGGATGAGTTTTGTAACATATTCTAAGCCCACAAAAATGAATCAATTCCATGGTCTATCCAGAATGAGATTAAGTTTCACTCATGAGGTGCATAAATGAAAACAAGAGCTCTTGATAAACCTCATATTACAGGATTTCCCTGCGGTACAAGTAGTGGAGTACAGTACACGATAGAAGGGGCAACTGTTTTAAGCCTTATCTTTGTGAGGGATCTCAGACATGTCGATTAAAACGTTATTAGTCTAATTGCTTAAAAAAAATTTATATAAAACATAAATCCTGAATAATGTATCATTATTCCATAAATTAAAATCTAATTAATTACTTATTTCCAATACATTGATGTATTAATTAATTCGTTAACTAAATTAATAATATCCCATTTGACAGTTATTGTGAAATAATAATAATCGGGTCATTTATTTAGATGAGATAAAAATCTGCTCTATATTTACACAGTTTATCTAATGGCTTTAAAATTTCAATCAAGTATAGGATATGCTTTTTTTTTTATATTGGCCAATTCAGTTTCATAACAGGTTTAGGTTTTGATATTGGTGATATTGTTTTGTGCGTACATTTTTAATTTTATCAGAGATATTATATTTGCCAATATAGTTTTTGCCATATTTTTTTTTCTATTTAACAAAAAGAAATAAAAGTTTCATAGATTTTGCTGAAAACTAAGTTTTCATCATCCTATTGATAATAATTCAAAGAATTTGGAATCTAATTAAATTTAATTTAAGAGCAGTAATTTCATCTTATAGCAATTCAATTGTTTTATATAATGGATTTAATATTCTTTTCGTTTGCCACTTTTAGCTATGTCACTTTTTGTATGCACTTACTGAGATAAATAACGAATTAGCATCTTTTTGATTCGTTTATTTTATTTAAATCATGAAAGATAAGACATAAATGTTGAAATAAAATTCTGAATATTTTAGTAAATAATTTATTTAAAATTTCTGACTCTACTCTCGTTTAAAATAAACACCTTTCTCCATTTACAAACTTTGGAAATCCTAAAGAGTCAGCAGTAAATTATCGTTTGATAAAACTAATTTCAAAAACACTACAGTTGCAATAAAATATTGACATCAATCATCTAATGATAAAGCCAGTACGCGATTTCAAAAATAAAAATCCCGAAAACTTTCTTCAAATTTAATATCAAGGAGTTAAGATTTATGTGAATGCAACATCTGAGGGCTATATAATACATTACAACTTTTAAGGCATTAAACCATGTCAAAACTGTACTATTTTGAAGGCCGAATAACTTTCTTTTAAAGGAAAAACTGTTAATTAATGAGTATAAATATTGGTAATGGGAAAAATGAAAATAAAAAACGAAACTCAAAAATTGGACTAAAATAATAAAGACACTTCAAGATAAAAACTGGGTAAGCGCTGGTTTTTTTGTTAAGCTGACATGTCATTTCAAAAGTAAGAATTTGAGTGATGTGTAAATTAACGAAGCCAACCAGATAAAATGTGGAAAAAAATATTTCAGGTGTCACAATGACTACATTAAGTAGTCAATGTGACATTTAGGCACTTGCCAAAATAAAAATAAGTAAATATGAGGAATATTTTTGTGGAAAAATTAAAATTCAAGCAAGTAATGAAATAATACTACACATGAAAATTTGAAAAAATTGCAATACCTATCCATTGATGCACTATCATCTAATAATCAAAACGTCTTAAATAAATTATAAGGGCAGTTAGTATGAAGTAAGAAAGTCAATTTAATATTTATTTAATTATGTAAAATAAGAGCAAAGGAAAATATTCCAATCAGCACAAGTCATTGCACGACATCTCCACCTTGTTATTCAATCTTCTGAAATCCAGGCAATATCGAGTTATATTGTAAAAATGTTGTAAAGCATTTTGAGCTAATAATGATGAGAGTTACAATTTTTAGAAAGTAAAAAGAGAAACAAGGGAAAGGATTAAAGAAAATAAAAGAAGAGGATTTTAGCACTTGAAACCATTCAGAATAAATTAATATGAATGTTATTGACATCATCATTGACAAAGTGTGGGGAACTGTTATTTTGCAGATTATTCTGTATTTGAACACAACAAATAAGTTAATATGCAGATTACTTAGGTAATTTACACCTTGTTGTATTCAGAGGTGTGATAGAAATAGAAGCAATACGAATTAGAAAGAGTTATTACCAAAAAATTCAAAAAAGTTAAAATAAAAGAAAAAAAATCTTATTTTTTGCGCTTAATAATGAAATTTTTCTTACCTCTTTTGCAAGATATATGCATACATAGGTATTTCAGGATTCTGCTTAAAAATCAGGAAAATAGATATAAACCATTTAGAGGTTACATAAGAATATTTCAAGGTCAGTAGGTGTCTGTTTCTCTTCCTAAACTTCATATAAGTGCGATCAACATGAATCATTTCCCAAGCTCCGAATTGATCGGCTTGAAGCAGAATTAGATCTCACATCATATGGATGTCTCGGGAATATTTTTCAATCAAATTCTTGCCTAATTCCCGTACAATCCTTTATGTACATTGGAACAGGGTTGGTTAATTAATTTTTTTGGCGCAAGAGCCCAACTTGATTATGTTGTGCCAAGCGTATTGTGTATAAACAGAGTAATAGCATAAAATATGTGGCGATAAAGAACAAAAAAGTTAGAATTTTAAAAACATTGAGATTTTCCATGTCCTAATCAGTACAAATATTGAAACCTAATAAAAACCCTTGTTGTGTCTTATTACACCTTTTTCCTTGGAAAATAACATTTTCCCATCATTCTTTTCTATTTGATCTTGAAATTATGTTATTCTCTTAGCCGACCCCTTTCGTGAAGTTTTGGGACAACCTGTGTGTACGCAAATGCCTGCGCAGGAGCTACTATATACGCTATGCATATTATGTGCCATAATTCCATTTAAGAATGGACATAGCATTTTCAGCTGTACACTAAGCGTTGAGCTTGTAAGGACTATTTTTGCCTGTACGATTAATAAAAGCAATGCATGAGACCCTTATGCGCTGACTTACATATCTTTATGCTTTCAAATATTGTTTGATCCAGAACTGGGTCTCACTTTTTGGGGTAACTTACGCAACCACTATTCATAAGGGTGGATGAAAGATTGCATACTCTTTAGCCTAAATTAATATGAAGTGAAACGAATGGTTTTCTTTTTAATTCTTGAATATCTGTTGAACAAGGATCGAAACAGATCTAAGGGAATATGCCCTGAGAGTTATTTAGTTTGTGCATTCTTGAGGTTCAATCTCGAGACCATTGGCTCCGTAGCGACGTAACATAACCCCTAGACAAAAGTGTACCCTCTTGTCTGGAAGTTGCTATTTGATTTATGAAGCTCACCACTACATGTTCTATCCATGCTGGTTTTGTTATTTAAATTTAGAAAACAGTTTCCTTTTAGAAAGTTGCAAATTAACATTCAAGCATTTTGTATAGCTGTAAGAAATACTCGTTTTAGCATTCCCAAAGTTTCAACGATGTTCAACAAAAGTTTCAACAAAATTCTCTGGTATAGTATCTATTGTAAAATTGGTTTCAGTAATTTCTTTAAACGTTTATATTTTTGAATTTAATTTTCAAAACTTTTTTGTAATGTATTTAAAAGATTTGTAAGTCAAAACTGGATAACTGAGAGCTATGATTGATATCGGAGCTATTAAAATTAAATTTGGGCCGATTATCTTTAAGGGGGCTCATGTAATCAGGTTCAGTTCAAGACTTTTGTTTTATCACACCAGAAAAATAAGCTAAATAAGATATAAAATATAAAGGACTGTACATGTTTCCCATACATTCCTTTAAGAAAATGGCGCATTCTATAAAGCATCATGTGATATTTACTACACTTTGATTTGTTTGGAGATGAAAAATTTTTGCAGATAAAAGTGTCGCAACATCCTCTGGAGCAAACTGGGCTAAGGAAAAACAGGAACGGAATACAAATCAATTTGAGCATTTTTCTGATACAGAATACACACCTCGAGTTTCCGAACTCTTAAACTATGGACTCTTGATACCGAAGCGATGTCAGAACCTTGCCCTGAAAGCATTTATCAAATAAATAACAATAAGGAAATGAACTAAGAAATTATTTTCGATAACGATTATTGTACTCAGATCTGTACAGTTTCTAAATTTTCAACTCTTTACCTTCAATTAATGGTTAGTTTTGATTAATTTTTAAACTGTAAATTTATAAACATTGGTTAATTCAAATTTGTATAAATGAAAATCTCCCTTTCCCCCCTTCTCTATCTCCACATACACATATATATAGCAATAAAAGCATTAAATTATTAAAACTCCTTTAATGAGTCAAATCCTGATATATATATGTACACTGTAGACACACACACACACAAAGGCAGGCAGTGTGCAGTATGCAAATTCATTGTTAATGGCTTCCTCATGCAGATATTTCTCTCCCTCTCCCTCTCTCCCTCTCCCTCCCTCCCTCTCTCTCTCTCCCTCCCTCCCTCCCTCTCCCTGCCTCTCTCTCTCTCTCTCTTTATATACATATATATATATATATATATATATATATATATGAACACAAAATCAAATCGAATTTATTTATTTACGATTTCTATTTATAATCGACTTAAACTCTTTTTTCGCATCATCTAAAAAAATGCAAGAGAAACTTAAACTCCTCCTATTAAGTTAGTTTTCTTATTGTAAGATACAAAAACTTGCTATTGATGGTAGTATTATTTGTTAAGCAACGAAATATTATACCGCATGTATCATAGTTTTTGAAACTATGAAATTGAATTTGAGTTTTTGGGACATGGATTCCCAGAAACATGAAACTAATTTTAACTTTAATTGTACATGAAACTAATTTTAACTTTAATTGAACATGAAACTAATTTTAACTTAATTAATAATAACTTTTAATTGAATCTTAATTATGAATGGTTAATTAAGATTCAATTATCAATGAATAAATCATGGTTCAATGGATTAAATATCAAATTGAGAAACAAATTTTTGATATGAGTTCTTATTAATGTTAATTATAAATATGCACCTTGGAATTTCACAAGTTATATGTTTAATCCTAAATTTCTGCTTTAGATCTTTATACTGGCAATCCTTGTTTAGTATTTTAAACAAAAAATGTGATTCCTAAGGGAAAAAAATCCTAATTTTTTGAAATTTTAATATGAGTTAAAATTAATTTTTAAATTGTTTTTCGCAAAATACTGAACTTTCAACTGAATTAGAATTTTCAACTGTGTTATTATTTTGATATCAAATAATTAAAATTGTGTATGAAAGAGACAGAGAGAGAATATTTCAGTTGCAGTAATGTTGAGAAATCTTCAGGTATTTAGACAATTGTAATTAAATACAAATATTAGTTTTGAGTAGTTTTCAAGTATTTCTTAAGGAAGAAAATAAGCTTATTTTAAAAGCTTATAAAAATATTGCAGCTGTTTGTAGGCAATAATCAAGATGTGAGAAGTATGAATCAGCGATAAACTAGAAAAGAGAAAATTGAAATATCCCTTCCAGCTTTTATATTTTCTTTAAGAATATATCCTTATTCTTGGTAATTTAACAGCTTTATGTAAGCTCTCAATGCCGGTCAAAACTGAAATTCAATTTCAGACTGATGATATTGTAATTACTTATTAAAAGACTGATAATATGAATTTTTTATTTAGGAAAGGTTAAAAAAATTCTTAACTCTTTTTTTCAAAAGTCATAACAAAAAAAAAAAAGATAAATTTTATTAAATAGCTAGATAAGTTTCTCTATTTACATAATTTTTTAAATTAATAGTTAAGAAGAATTTTGATAAAGATTTCTCTTTATTGAATGATTTAGTTTCATACCCTATTAATTAAAAGCACTTTTGCAACTGAAGAAAAGATAACATTCGATAATTATAGTCAATAAATAGAGATTTAACCCAAACGGATAACACTCTACACAACATGGTCATGAAGTAATCCCATTTTTCTTTGTCCATAAATTATAAGATATAATGATGAATGAAATAAACTAAAATCTAAGAAACTTTTTGAGATGCAAAGAAGTTACGGATAAAAATATACATATATATGCTTCTTTTCCATAAATTCAAAACTTAATTTTTCTAAAAACACCTATAAATGAAGAAGTATTTCACCAACAATGACGATTTTGGTTGATTTCATTGTCCATATTATTTAAAACACACGCTATAAGTTTTATGTTGATAACTCAATTAGTTTTTGCGAAATCATGTTACAGTGTAGAATTTTTATGAAAATTAAAGTTTTGAGAAAATTGAATTTAAAGACAAATGTTAGCTGAAAAATATGCTTTGTATAAAATCCCCCCAGATGATAATTCGGGCCTTCCTCTTCTTAGAAAACACTTGTTTTGCGAAGAGAAAATTCTGAACTGCAAGAAAAAAATGAAAATAAAGAAAATCTTCAATGTGGTTGATAACCAGTGTTTTTAACGTAGTCGGGTACCTTAAATGGATAAAAGAATACTATTTTTCAGAATGTGAAGGCAAACAACAATTTTGAAAACTGCTCTAATATAATTCCCCCCCCCCCCCGTTTTCTGCTAAAACCTGAATATTCCTGTACAGCTTTTTCTCACCCAATTACATTCTGATATCTCCACTAAGTGATCACGTGATGTAATCAAATTAACTGTTAAAGTTCGCATCTTATCTTCTATTTCAGTAAACACACTACAAGATATTGTAAAAAAGACACATGATGAACTGATTGACATTGAAATTATCTTTCGTGTGACGTCGAATGCTCCTGAACCTGACATGCATAGAATCCATGCGGAGAAGTATGGTTACTTACGTAATGCATTATGAAACAATCCGTGATCCGCAACGTGACAAAAATAGAAAGTTTTTCTGCACGAGAAATGAATGAATGTATTACTTTTGGATATTTCTGTTTAGTCATTCTATATAAGAGGGTATATTAATATATTTAAAAAATCATGATACTTGATAGAAAACAAGCTATCTGGGAAAATATTGAATTATTGGTTACTTCAATTTATAGGTTGTTTTGCAAGTAAATTTGGGACATAACACTTAACTGTGGATATTGTAATATTTTGTAGCTGCAATCATTTAGTGCTTTATCTATTAAATGTAATTAAAGAAATCTCTATATTCTAATCCCAACCATTAATCCAATTTCATAAATTTTAGATATGTCATTAATGACTATCTGTTTTTTCCCCACACTGAAGGAAATATACAAGAATGAGAAGCTTCAGATATGTTGATTGATTCTGTCATCCCGATAAGTATAACAAGGACACTGGACGGTGTGAATTAATGCCAATGGCAGAAAAGCCTCTTATGGGGGGTACTGTACTGTGGAGGGTTATAGCTGTTAGGATTCAACCATTGTTCCTGCTTTTAGTTATAGCATCACCCTTATCATTTAATTTAATCACAAGTTTCTGGGTTCATGTATGCCAAATGTTTTTCCACTCTATTTAAACTTTCAAAACTTATCTAAAACCCAAAAATATTACTTCATTATACACTGCCTATTTGAAAAAAAAACCATGAAATTTTCCTTAAACCCAATTTTATGCCTTTAAGTGTATCTGGTTATCTCAGCTATGCTTATAGTATACATCCCTAAATGCATGATTTTTTATAGAGATCTCAAACCATTTCATGTTGGAAATAAAATTCTTCGAAAATTCCCTTCATCCAAATGCATGCCTTTGGGTGGGTCGGGTCAGTTCAACACTACTTATCAATCCTTCACTACACTATTTCTCAGAGATATTTAAAAAAAATTGTCTGTTGTGGAAAAAGCCCTTGAGAGTTTATCTAAACCCAATTGTATGCCGCCGAATGAGTTGGGTTGGCTCGTCTATATTTATCTGTCCCTTTATACAAGATTTTCCAGAGAGATGTCAAAACCATTTCACGTTGGAAAAAAATTCAACGAAAGTTCCCTTAATGCAAATGTATGCTTTTGAGCCTGCTCAAAACTACTTATCTAACCATCGCTACACTATTTCCCAGAGATATTTAAAAATATTCTCTGTTATGAAGAAAAATACAACTTTTAGAGTTTATCTAAACCCAATTGTATATCACCGGAGGAGTTGGGTTAACTCAATTATATTTATCCATCCCTTAATACATGATTTTCCAGAGAGATCTTAAAAACATGGGGAAAAAACCTTGTGAGTCTCGCGGCCCTGAATACAATGTCCAATTTTTTTGTCCATATGGAAGCTCTTGAGCTTCTTTATAAATCATTAGGTCAGTTTATAAGATCTTAATGCCCCCACCCCGTTCAATTTTTAACCTATTTTCGCAAGAAATTTAATAAGACTGAGAACTTGGGTCATTTTTTCCCAAGACCGAATTTAAAATTAAAAACGAAAGTTGCCTAGGTACATTGGTATTATTAAACATTTATGTATTACTCTGCTTTCATATACCTTCAGAATATGTTGTATAATTTTGTGAGACAGGCTTAAACTATTGAAAGAAAATATTCGCATATTTCACTTTAAAAAATATCTTCCAAAACTTAATATATTACATGCAGTATTAATCTTTTAAAAGCTATTTTTTCTTCCAATAGCTGCGCCAACCGAATGTATGTATTAGAAAGTCATAGAAACCTTTTAAAAGTTTTTTTTCTAATGATGATTTTAAAAAAATTAAGAAAAATTGGGCATATACAGGGTGTACCATTGAAAATTACTTATTTAAAAGGTCAATTAAAATAAAAATACTTCAGTTATTGTTTTAATCCTTTTTTATTTGAGAATACAATATCCCAATGTTTTTTCATACAGTTTTGAAAATGACATCGGTTAAATGGCTACCCCCATTGAGCATACACTGATTAAGTCGATTTTTGAAGTTCATGTCCCCTCTTTGCAGCATATCAATCGGTATGTTGGAATGGTTTCGCGAATGTTTTTGAGGAGAGCTATTGGCCATGGTCGATCGACACAAACCAGGGATTTCAAAGTGAGTCTCGTCACTGAAAAAAACGATAGGTTGTCAGGCAGGATTTCACAGGCATTTTGACGGACAAAAAATCACTTAAGGTTAAATCTTGCACAACATCTGAATTATAGGGATAATATTGAAGGTCTTGATGGTGAATTTTTCGAACGGTGGTGTCAGAAATTCCCAGAGCAGCTGCGTGTTTGCGAGCCGAACGCAGAACTGAATGCCTCACTCTTTCGACATTTTCTGGAGTTCTGGTGGTTCGTTGATGTCCATTTCTGGGTTTAGCGACACTTCCGTAATGATTTAACCCACGACAAAATCGAATTGCTGCCAGGAACGGGTCTCTGAGGAGGAATTTCAAAGCGAGCTCGAAAGGCACGTTGCAAGTGAGCGACCGTTCGAAAAGAAGCTCTCGACGGCGAAGGCCCGTTGTCTTCTATATCAGAGCATGATGGCAAATAAATAGAAGAATAAACAAACTTGGGGACTTTTCCCTCCAGTTGCGCTATCTATCACAACTCTACCCAACCAACGCACAGCTCGGGAATGTTTTTTAATAAGTAAGTTTCTCTGGCGCACCCTGTACTAATTTATTTTTAAACTACAGATTTGTACTAAAGGAATCTAAAAAAAGAATTTAAAAAAAATAAATCACCTTATTTTTGTCATAGCATGTTTCAACCTATCTCAATTTTTTATACTAGATATGGAATCATTTGAACTATAACTACTTAGTTCTTAAGGTAAAAGACACCAATTGTCTTTTCTTTGAAATCATCTTCTATGGAAAAAGAGTAATTCTTTTAAGAGCATTTTAAACTAAACTAAATCAACTTTTCAACATTCAAATATTTTTGTAAAGTGATAATGGCCCTGATCTATCGTATCCTGGGATGATTAAGCACATTATTTAGATCGAACTGCGCCATAAAATAATGATAATTGATAAATATTTGTGTTAAAAAATTAGATCATGTCTGTCAAATAGCTACTACACTTATTTTGATTTATGCTGTGATATCTCAACAAAAAATCTATTTAATCGCTTCTGCCTTCAAAAATCAAAAGCAATAATTTCGACATTATTTTTTTGATGCATGTACTGTTGTTAATGTTATTCTAGAATTAAAAGGAAAGGTTATTTTGATTTTATTTTATAAAAAAAATCTAGTGTTTACTTGATTATAGTGATTGCTTTCCAAAAAAAATCTAAGAAAAAGTATTTCGAGTAAATAAGATTGCGTGCGATACAAGCAACTTTGATATGCTTTTATTTTTGATTTTATCAATATTTTCACATTTGTTTCTACAGAATTTTTAGCAAAATAACAAATACCCACAAAGAAATTTTTTCTTATTTTTGTTTTCTTTTTATTTAACTAAACTTAAAAAATGTAGTTATTCATAATAATTTGTTCCCACAGATCTAAAAAATATTAACATATTCAGCTTAATTTCTTTAAAAATTATGCATGAATTCCATAGAAAGGCTTTAATTATTTATGTTTTCTGTTTTTATTATCTAAACTTACTTTCCTTTTTAAATTATTTTAATTAAAATCCGAGTATATAGGGAAAAACAGGATCAACATTAATTCAGAAATTACTTTAAACTATCATTTAAATAAAGCTATCTTCACAAGTGCTTATACTATGTATACCTCAAATATTGGACGATTAAGCAGCGCAAAAGAACACCGTTTTTCCTGAATGAAAACTATTATTATTTCATTGTAATGTACACTTTTACAATGAAATATAGACATTCTATTAAGTGAGAAGTTAACAGTTTTTCATTTCCAAGTTAATTTTTCAATTTTTTTTTAAATTTCCTTTCAGCTTTATAGAAGCAAGTCACGTCCCTTTTGTAATCACTTTTTTACTCACATGTTGATGCGATATAGTGATGAAATTTAGTACGCTTGGATATTTTAGATGAAAACATAATATTTTAATAGTTGATTATTAAGGAATCCATTAAATGTAATTGATTTCGTAACCGTGATATCATCTTGTAGTGAATTTAAAATACTTTTATAGCATTTATAATAATGAAAATTAAATGATAAAAAGAAAAGAAAAGGCTTAAAAAATGAAAAACGTATTAATAAGCGTATAAGTTAACAATTATTATTTTTTAAATAAAATTCACTACTTTTGAAAATAAAGAACGTGATAAAAACACTGGATTATTTTGAAATTGTTGGTTGGTTGGTTATTTTGGGTTTTGTTTGGCACAAGCGCCATTTTTGGCCATACTGCGCCATTCTTATGGTAAAAGTTATTGTTAAAGTTTGAAGCTTCGTATATTTCATGTAAAAAATCTAAAACAGACGAAGACAAAAAATTGACATCTTTGAATTAAAAAATAAACAAGATGGAAATGGTTTAAATTAAATGTATGGTAAAAGGTGTATAGCAGTAAAAATTTAAAGATGTTTGGACAATAATTCTTTCTCAGCAGTTCTGGGAGAGTTACACTGGATGAGTGAAAAAAATGGTAACGATGGGAGTCAAAAGCTGGGCATTCGATCAAAATATGACTAACTGTCAATTTGGTGTGACATGAAGAACACATAGTTGCTCTTTCTCCGAAAAGTAGGTACTTGTGGGTAAAAACTCCAAAAAAATCTCATTATCACATTAAATAAATCATCGTATCCATTCAAATATAGATTTCAAATAATCTATTGATAATTTATTTCAATAAAAATAATCTGCTGAGTTAAATTTAAAACTGGGTTATTTAAATAGCCGTTCAAACTATTTTTTGAATTCAAGTTTTTTTTTACTACTAGAAATTATTTTTTCCCGGCATCATCTAATTGTGTCTAAATAATCAAAATAACTTTTTAATATTGGCATAACCTACTGCTTATGCAATTAATGGTGCCTCGAAAAGTTGTAAAATTGTACAAAATCTTATACCATTTTGCAATATAATTTGTCTTGTTAAAAGATGAATTCTTATAAATTATGATATGTTACAAAATTTCTATGGAGCTCTAGACATAATTTTGCTGCACTTAATTAACTTGTGTATGTCACATTGTAAGGATAAATAACTCGTTATAATATAACGTGGATAAGGCCTTCATTGCTCATTTAAGTCCTTACCCTCGTTATACTATAATACGGACTTGTAGGTTTATAAGGAAGATTAATAAATAATGTCAATATTAATTGAGTTTTTTATATGAAAGAACAGATTCTAATGAGTTTTGATATGTTTTTATTTATGAAATAATAACACTTGGGCATAAAGTGTATATAAATTTTTAATGAATTGCATATCAATATTTACGCCAGGAAATAATATCAAGAAATTTCCAAAAATCCAATCGTAATTGCTCATAAAATATAATGCACTTTTATAGATCATTATACTGAAAAATAAAGCTTGGATTATTCGTATTGATTTTTAAAAAGTAAATAATTGATGTCTCTTTTCATGACATATTTGAGACTCATGTTTTACAAATGTTTTTCAAAAACATGCTTTTTGTACAATATTAGTTGATGCTTTTTCTTCTTGTTTTGAATTAAATGCAAATATAGAAAGAATATACATTTTCCTGATCACGTGTAAGATATTTATAGTTATTTATATTCGAAAACTGCAGTTTGAATGAAAAGGTGATTCTAATTTTCATCAGAATATAAGTAGAAATAAAAAAAGGAAGAAGAAAAAGGAATATTGTTCTAATTTTAGCTCAAAGTTGTTGGCGAGATATACTGTGACAAATAATAAGTTGGTAGAAGTAATAACTTTGAATCTTATTTTAAAAAAAATCATCAACTAATTGAATGAAATTTAATTTTTGGTGAAATCAGTCGCTTTTTTATCATGTGAGAAAATGAAGTTGTTTTGACTTGAGCGTTTTCGAAGCGATTTAAAGGTAACAAATTGTTGAAGCCACAAAATATGTTGGCAAAAAATTGGATATTTATCCCCTTTTTTTTAGTCGGTTTTCACAGTACAGCTTTTGAAATATCTATTGCCTGCTAATGTAGTTTTATGTTGGAGTGTGTTTTCACAGAATAGCTTTTGAATTATCTATCGTCTACAATAGTAATTCTCTCCTCAGAAATCACAGTTTTATTGCCTAATTCGCTCAATGTTTTTTTATAAATAAAGCCAAAATATTGTTTGTTTAATCGATAAAAAATGTTGGTTAAGGGATAATTTCAACTAATTAAAATAGGGTTATTAGAAAATAATGCAGAAGATTGTCACTATTGGAGATTTATCGTCACCTAAAGCTACTACTTGAATTTCCAAATTTTTTATCTCTATTTCTTGCGAATTATCGAAATTAATTCAAGTCATTAACCAATTTGAAACAATCACGAATATTATATATATATATATATATGTTGGAGAATATTAGAAATAACAATTTTAAATCTTACAGTTACGCAACGAAGTTTCTACTAGTTATAAAATATTTTTAAATAAATTAAAATTAATAATAACAATTTAGATTTGTGTTTTAACTTACGATTGCAGTTCAACAATTTTTTTTTCAAATATGAATGCTACGTATTGAATTTACATTGCCCTTTCTGAATGCCAAATAATATGGAATTTGAAAATATTTCTGATCAGGAAATAAAAAGAGAAAAAAATATTCTAATTGACAATTGCAACCACTACTTTCCTATTTTTGAAAAGGAATGTATGAAATCAGTAGAAATTTTTTAAAATTGAAAAAATGCAATTGTTTTGTTAGAATATTTTGTAAAAAGGAAAAAAAAAACATGAATTAATTTTCATTCTAGAAAAAGTTTTAAAAACATGAGCCAATTTAGAAATCTGCTAGAGTTAAAATTTAAATTCCGAGCAAATGTCAGACTTCTAAAAAGATTTAAAGCGATGGTAATCATAATGATATAGACTATTTAATTATTATTAATTATTTTTAATTATTAAAATTTTAACATTTAATTCTAATTTTTAACTTCAATTTTATTCATAAATTTTAACAAATTTCAACCATTAGATAAACAAAAATAGATAATATTTATAAAATTATTATCTATTAAATATCAATATCCAATACATACTAAATTATTACTGTTTTTATTAAACAATTTTTCAAGAAGGAATGATCATAAAATAATGTTCCTGCATTGATAATGTTTTCACAAATGACAGTCTATTTGAAAATTGGGGGGATTAAAATTTAAATTCTGAAAATATATCAGATTTTTAAGGAAATTTAAAGCAATGATAACGACAATGAGAAAGGATTTTTAATTTTTATATAATTTCTATTTAACAAAGTTAAAATTTAACAATTAATTGCATTTTTAAAAAAATTTAGTAATAAATTTTAACACTTAAAAGTTTAAGAAATTTTAACCATTACGTAAAAAAATAGAACAAATGTAAATTTTTATTAGAAAGTTTCCCGAGAAGGAAGGATTATAAAATAACATTCATTTCCTGTACATCTTCATAAATAAGAACCTATTTAAAAATTTGGAGCGAATAAAATTTAAATTCTGAACAAATCCCACATTTTTTAAGAAATTTAAAATGATAATAATTATAATGATTTAGGCTTGTTATTGTTTATATAATTCATATTTAATAATATTAAAATTTTGACAATTATCAAGAAAGCAACATGATAAAAATTCAGATGTTATCTTTTCTCAGAAAAAAAAATTATGAATATTAAGAAATAACAAAGGTTATAAACAACGGTTTTGAAACTTCATTGAAAAACATGATATTTTTAATCAATGAAGATATAGTAAGATCCTGATTTATCACAAAAGCAACACACAAAATCAAAACAGATTAATAAGATATGGAAAGATGCTACATAGTGAAAGGTTCATGCATCTGGTGATTCAGCATCAATCTGTAAAAAAGTGCGATAATCAAAATTATTTTAATAAATTGTTATGACATATCTTGTACCATTATGATATATAATTTATATCTTGCGATAAGCATTACTCATTTTTGCACACTAACCATTCGGGCAACACGTGTTTGTTGCATAATTTGAATCATAGCATCTATCTATGGCATATCTGTATGCCCATGTTTAACTTTCCCAATATTTATCAAAAATTACAGCTTTCGGCCATTCTGAACCATCTTGTACTTGTTACCTACACGCCTCTGATGGTGAAACATCTCAGGTCAATACACTAAAGGAAAAGATATGAATCGTGATGAAAAAATGGACATGGATTTTGTTGTTCAGTGACCTTAAGATGGGGGATATCTTATCGCATGTTTGTGCTCAGATGGTGACAAAAGACCAAATTTCGATCAGACCCGTGGAGGTTTTTGTCTGATAAATACCTCATTCCAGCATCAATGCCGGCATTCGGGTTAACGTTCCGCAGAGAGGTTCACTGAACTACACCGGTTATAGCAGAATTAAACAGTTTGTGTTTCAGTGAGATGAAGAATATACGGATAAAATAAACTGATTAACAAATCGATGTGTATACTTCAGAAAATAATTCCTAACTGAAATTTGCTTGGTGATATCAAGATAGTTAAATGGATTAGATTAGAATTAAATTGAAATAAATAGGAAGTACTTGATGAGAAAAATCTTAGTAAGAGTTTTTTTTTATTTCCACATTTGGAATGATCAGTATTTTTTATTTAGTACCTTCACAAAATTTCAAACTCAAATTTGTTTGTTGATATCAAGATATTTAAATGGATTAGATTAGAATTAACTTAAAATAAAGAACAAGTATTTGGTTAAGAATTTGATGAGAAAAATATGAGATTTAAAAAAATTCCCACATTAAAAACGATCAGTATTTTTTACTTTAGTGCCTTCACAAAATTTCAAACCCAATTTTCAATTTGCTTTGTAATATTAAGATAGTAAAAAGTATTAGATCAGAAATAAATTCAAATGAACAGAAAATACATGGTTAAACAATTGCTGAAAAAAATCTTAAAAAGGAAGGATTTTTTTTACCTTTGGACATTTGAAAAGAGCAATCAGTACTTATTACTTTAGTACTTTAAAAAATGTATATAAATGATGTTAGACATTGAAACATCATGGAATTCAATTTTTCCTGTTTATTAAATTTAAGACATTCTTTCTTGTTTGTTACATTGAAGTAAATTTCTCGAGGAATTTTTCTATGCTGTAAAAATAAGCTAAAACTACTTGGCCAATTTTTTTATTTTAATATGCGCTAATTAAATTATGATATATATCTTCACGATGCATTGAAAATTTCAACATAAACTTTCAAGATATGCATGGAATCTACATACTAAAAATTAGTAAAAAATATAAATAATATAGATAAATGATAGATACTTACAAGTTGTCCATTCTATTCGTGTCTTAAAATCTACTGTCTAAACACATAAAGACATGCAATTATTATCAAAATGAAATATATTTTAAACGTAGTAATGAAAATTATATTATTCCAGTCAATTAATGTATATTATATTAATTAATGTTATATTATTCCAGTCAATTAATATACCACTGAAAAATTTCTAAAATTAAATTTTGACAGACCCTTACCCTAAATTTATCAATCATGTCTGATAATGTTTTTTGACACTCTCACACTTTAAACAACAAAAGTCATAATCTTATTATTTCCAAAATTAGTCATGTCACGAAACTTTAAATATCATTGTTCTGACCAATTCAGCGGCTTTTATTCCTAGGTAGCTCTGATTGATTTAAAATGGTGAAATTCGAAATTTCAAAGATAGGTTTTAGCATAGTAGCCGAGTTGAGAAGGTTTTTCATTACAGAAGGAATGAAGTTTTTAAAAAAAAAATTAAAATAACACGAAATCAGAAATAATTTGATAAATATAAAAAGACTGGGAAAATGTATAAAAATTTAGATTTTGCAATTTTTCGGAAATATATTTCATTCATTCATGAAAGATAAATATAATTCTTCATTTTATATAAAGAATTTTTGTAACTGAAACTAAATAACCATTTCTGATGGAGTAGAAATAAATTATTAGTCATCTTGTATATTAAGAGTGCTTTGAATTTGAGAATTATAATGTGTGTAAAAGCTTTCTCTTATCAACAATATTCTTAGCAATATTTCGATTTAGAGCAAGGTTATTCAACCAAAACTAAGTTCCTAAGGACTCCTAGTTTCACTAAATTACTATTGCATTTAAACCTTAATTAAATACAAATTTCATAAAATATATAATATTGCTTGAACAAACAAATGTAGTTAAAAACTAAAAATGGTGCAAAAATTTGTATTCAAAATTCCTAAAATAAACTTCATGATCAGAATTTTTTGGATTGGGCTTATAAAATAAAGTTTCAGCAAAATCAAGTTATGACATGTTTTTTCAGACCTCTTATGATTTACTGATACCGATTCTAAGAAAAGACTGAATGAGCAACGTGATATAATTCTAACGGATTTTAATCAGAAATTACCATGTATAGTTAGGTAGATTGTGATTCAAATCCATGATAAGAAAGATTGATTCACTTGTTTGTATTCGCCAAGAATTTTTTAACTTGATAACATTTTCAGTCTACATACTCTGATACTATCAGTTAAATGTGCTGAGTTACAGGCGTCTAAAACATAGGCTCTATCTCTAGATTAGATACCTAGCCCTATAGCTTTGATATTTCTAGATTCTCCAGATCCCTAAATCCTGAAACATCAAATTTAACAAGTTATTACATCTTGGATTACAGGTTCTTAAACAATAGTGTATTTCTGGAAAGCAGTTGCCTAGAACGTCTAAGCTAAAGGGGAATCTCAAGTACATTGATTAGAAGATTTTATTTTCCTAATTACTTGATAACTAGGTTATTCAAAAATATAAATTTTACTAATTATAAAATAATAGGATAATATTAGTATTTTATTAAATATAATCAGCCAAGTTCCTATATGTCACATTATGTGTACTTAATTATTAAAATATTCATCAACGTAGAGCCTTAACTTCACTTATTTTTATATAAAATAGTAGAAAATAAATGAGAATACACGCAGTTTTACAACATTAATGGAATAAAAATGATAAAAATTTAAATAAATCAACAGGTTAAAAATATGTTGAAATTTTAAATCGAATTGATTAGTTTATTAAAAAGAGGGGTCCAGTCCAGTAATGTTCATTGAATAGTTTATGTAAAGAATTTTTGTTACTGAAACTAAATAACTATTTCTGATGAAAAAATAATAAATTATTAGTCATCCTGTATATTAAGAGTTCTTTTAATTTGAGAGTTATTATATGTGTAAAATCTTTCTCTTATCGGCAATATATGGTAATTAAATTCATCACTGTGTTCACTAAAAAGGTTCGGTCAGTTTTATTAAATTTTTAATTAAAAATTAATTGAAATTTAAAATGTTTCTTAAACAACTTTGATACATCTTATGCCCATCTTTCAATCATTTTAATGTGCAACAAAACTAATATGTCAATGGTATAAATTTTATTTCTGTATAATATATTTCTAATTTTAATGAGTATTTAAAATTATTCTTAAGTATAATTTACAGCAATGTTTTTAACTGTTTTAATTATTGCGTTTATAAACACATGCGTTACTAATATATTCAGTACTATTTTTTGTGCCCAAGTTTCCATTGCTTTAAATAAAGAGTAAGTTTTTAAAAATATTGCAAAGATAGAATAATCAATCCTCAAAAAATAGAATATTATGTGCACATTTTTAGAAAGTTTGGATTGCAAGTAAAATTATTTACTTATGGTAAAGGCATTTTGAAGATGCCTTCTAATTACTCTTAAACTATCACTAAAAGATTGTACATTTTACAAACAATCAAATTATAAAAATTCCCTGCTTTTTTAAGATTTCGCATCTTTTATCACATCATAAATTTAATTTAATTTGTGAGAGTATAATACATATTCGAGTGATTGGGGGCTATTCTGTGTATGCTATTAATCTTTTGTTTCTGCATTCATACATGTATTTCAAATATATGTTTCTGCTATATATTTAATTCAAATGAATTGATTTTCAGGCTATTGCATATTTCATTCTAAAAAAAGAAATAAACATAGAAAATTAATTCTAAAATTGGAAATGTGAATAAAAAATATTTATATAATAAAAAATTATTATGATTATAAAAAATATTATAAAGATTATAAAATAAAGAGCTATATAATAAAAGATTATTATGATTGCATTATATAACTTTTACCTCTCTAACAAGTTTCATGTAGTTTCCAGAAAGAGGATCAATCTAAAAATCAGTATGACACTGGAGGTCGCCATTCATAATTGGATCATGTCGAATAATATTGGAATTGGAAAATTTTTTGTTTCGATTTCTTCAGTATATGTAATAAAAAAATACCTTGACTTATATTCTCTCCTTTTTCCCTAAATTCACCAAGTAAATAACTTTTAAAAGATTTCTTTTTATTCTTTATAATTTGGGGTTTATATTTTGTATTTGATTTCGGAAATGGACAATTCAAAATTCTGGCGGTTACACCGGTTACTAATGTACCAACATTTCACATTTGAAAGGGCTCTTCTCGCCAATGGCTTCTCGCCCTGTGATCTTGAAACTTTAATCAATTAAATATGTAACCTTGACAAATGTATTCCTAAAATTCCATTACTGTAAAATGATTTTTTCTTGGCGTTGGGATTTTTTTTCCATCAGTGTATTTCACAATTGACTTTTAAGTTTAGAGGAAAGAAGCAATCTACAATTAAAAAAAGTAAAAATGGCTTTAGCATAAAAGATTGATGTGACTGGAAGAATGACCAGGTTTTTTTTCATATACATTCATTACATTTTGAAGCTATTTTGGGAAGTATCTCGTATTTTGGAACAACTACGCAAGGACGATTAAGACACCTAAGCCAGAAACTTCTCTAAACTTCAGTTCCGTGCTAGCGAGAGGATGATTGGCTTCTAGGGATTTAGTACACAGCGATCTGTTCCTACCGCAGTTCTTCAATGTATTAGAGTTTCGAATCTGAGTCCATTCGTTGCTGAAGCTGAAATCGCAAAGCGAAAGCAGTACTTTAAAAAAAAAATCAAAGAGTCATATGTATAAAAAAATTATCAAGAATGGCCATTGCAAATAAAATCTCAATGCTGGTTGAAAAATTTGTAATACACGATTAAATACAAAACTCGCTAAAATTCAGAAAATTGACACCGGTTTAACAATTAAGAATGATGAAATATAATCCGGTTGTAGCTAAATTTTGATTTCGTTATTTTTAAAACTTTTTATTGCTCTGGAAATATATATTTTTTTTCTGGCATTAAGCTATTTATATTTTTTCAACGTGTAGAAATTTAATAAACATTATTATTTGAATTATGCAGAATCGATTAATACTGTAGCATTCCCAAGAAGATATTTCCCAATTTTTTAAGTAGAAAAAGATTCCAAAAATAGATAAAAGTCTTTTTTAATTTTTAAATGACTTTACAAAATTTTAAATTTATAGGTGAAAATCCTGATATTCAATAAATAATAATATATTTTGAACTGATTTTGCTCAGGAGTCATAACATAACCGACAGAAAACAATCATAACTTATAAATTTATAGTAGAAAATAGAATATTTATCAGTGTTTTGAATTCAAATTAACGTTTTATTCTCCAAATGAAAATATTCATTTAATTATTCAAACTTCTGAATTTGGAAAAATAAAGCCCTGATAGAATTATTTTTGCAACAGATAATCTCAAAAACATTTTTCAATGTACAACAGTTATGTTCCTCATATATTCTGTCATCGTTCTAAATTTTGAAGAATAGTTTTTATTTAAATAATAATTTAATGGTAATAAAAAATAATAATTATATTTTAAGAACGATTCTTGAATGCGTTACACAATTTTAGGACAAGCATTATTTCTACTAAAGTGCAGAAATCATCAGTTCTAGCGAACAGCTTTTAACACTGTCGCTGATAAAATAGATGCGATGAGTGACAAAGTTGCTGTACTTAATGGATGATTTTATCGTTCATTCATAAGATGAGAAATTTCACAATATTCAACTTAAGTATTAAGATACTGAAGTCGAACGATAGTGAAAGATACATAATAGTTTCTAAGAATGTAAGTTATTTTAAGAAATATCGAACTGGGAAATCTGTAATTATTTCCAAAATTTTTCAGAGTAAAAAGTTTATTTTTCAAGGTTATAAGTATCGTTGTGATTTAAAAGAATTGATTACATGATTTTTTTAGAACTTTAAGTTACAGTTGTTCAAAGTGCAGTCTATATTTTTATAATGTAAAGACAAAAATTCAGTTTGACAAAATTTTATTTCAGACATATAATATTTAACATTTTCAGAAATTAAACAGAAATTTTTTAAAATTGGTGGACAGAAGTTTATTTTTAATTTCTCTCTCTCTCTCTCTCTCTCTCTCTCTCTCTCTCTCTCTCTCTCTCTCTCTCTCTCTCTCTCTCTCTCTCTCTCTCTCTCTCTCTCTCTCTCTCTCTCTCTCTCAT
>JAPMOQ010053889.1:62605-122454 GCA_026543055.1 Argiope trifasciata | reverse complement strand
ATATATATATATATCTGTGTGTGTATGTATATATGTAGGTCTCTCCATAAAATAGATTTGTAGTATTTAATTTTATTGTTGTATTTTGTGACATTTGATCTTCTCAGATTAAATATAAGAGTTGCTTTATAGAATTAAAATTCCACTATAGGTATTTTTCATTGGTTTACACGAGTATTCTTCTAATCTATAATTAAGAAAATACAATAATATATCCATTTTTCTATTTTTATTCAAGACAAAAATATAAAATATATCGAAAAGGATATGAAAAGTATTAAAAAAAATCGTTTCCATAACAGTCTGGTTAAGAATTCGCGACCTATTTCCACTGAGCACTCGGCCCGCACATGGATTTGAGGAGTGCTAAAATCTCTCAACTGTTCTAGTTTTGTTCAAGGAGTTTTCAATCTCGTTGCTTGCTCGTGATTAATAATAAGTATTAAATAGAAAGAGTAATAGAAAATAAAATAAACGGCAAATCCATATAATATCTGAATGAATATTAAGAAATAGAAACAATAATATGCAGAAATATTACAAAGTTAAAGGCCCATAAATATTTTGTCTTTTTATTTTAAAAAATATTTTTATTTAACGTCTTAAAAATTTTAGGAAGCTATATTTTTTTATAAAGCAAGTAATTTTTTATTTTACAAGCTATTTCTAGCTTAATTTTTAATTAAATTATTAATTAAAATTTTATGTTATTAACTTATTTAAAATTTTCTATAAGTTAACTTTAATTTTCTGTTATGTTACACACATTTGAGACCGTACTGATAATCGCTGAATAATTTTCCTTTAACTAATCTTATAAAATTTTTAAATGATTGAAGAATGCCCGAACAGTTCACTATATTTCCTTTAAGTGAAAATATTTACGTTCGAAATGCCTTTTTCTAATCATCAAATAATCTAGAACTAATAGAATAATCAGACATTCTTATATAATCTGTAATTGAAATTTCTATCTGTTTATGATTAAACTAAGTACAGAAATTGTGCAATTTATTTTATATCTGTCTAATTCCTCCAAAATAAACTAACAGCTATTGCGATCCATCATCTTGTACAAGATTCTTTTGAAATTTTCCGAAAATTAAGTGTCTTTACTTTCCACATGATTATCAAAGAGTCGAAGTCAGCAGATTTTCCAACAGATGCTTCTTCGGCTTTTATTAATTTATCTGGTGGTTCAAGCGATTCAGCAGTTTTTTTGTTTATTTAACTTATAAACTGCAGGTGCATCAATTCTTTCTCCAGAAAGAAAATTTAATTTCAACAAAGTTCGGATGATAACCTCCTACTGATGAATTGGTGACAGCTTTATTATCGTTGGAAGAGTCGGACGTGATAGCCATTATTTCTAAAATGTTCAAGATTGGATACAAGATGTTCTCGAAAAATGTTCTGGTTATAAAAAATATTTTTTGGAATAAGAAATGTGCGTTTATAAAAAATAGTCAATTGTTTCAAGTACAATAGTTTTGTATTTAAAAATTAAAATCATATATATCAGTTCAATATAAAATTCTGAAAAGCACTTAAGTCATTAAAAAATAACATACAGCTTAAACCTTTTTCACTTTTGTTATTATTTTGTTAAATCACTTATCAAATGTTTAATTCTAAAATTTCAAATACTTTAAAAATGAAGACAAATACAAACATACAAAACGAACAAAAACAAAACATTAACATTTATCTGAAATGATTATTTAATAAATTATTGAATGCATATTTTCCATAAATAAGCTGCTTTAATTTTTTTCATTGAAATTAATTGATTTTAACTCATTATTACCTAGTGCTCATAGGTAGCAAGTTTTTGTAAAACAAATTAATATGGCATATGAATTCACAGAAAAATATTAATTTTTTACAAGTTAACGATCTTCATGTGCATGCTATGGTCAATGAGATTAATTGTCAATGAATCAAAAACCAGTAATAATTCAAATAATGTAAAAAAATCGATTTATTTCACATATCCTTAATTATGAATATAAACTTATTACTAATATTAAACATTTAGTCACATTGATCATAATGTAAACGGTAATAAATTAACAAGAATGCGTAACGAACTTTGTTAGGATGATAGTTTGAACTTTGATATGAATGTTAGTTAATTATTATTACCTAATTTGAAATTTTGTTAAAACGAAAAAGAACTTTTCAAACTTTTTAATAATTATTAAGTAATATAACTTAAATTCTTGAGTAAAACAATGATATTTCTTTTGTTGTGAATTTCAACGTTGATTTATTGTTTTTAGTTAGTTTCCTGGGCATGGGCATTTCTAGTAACAATTGGCCTTTTATATTTTTTGCATAATCTATCTGCAATACTATTAATGTTTTAAAGAAATAAATCCTTATATTCATAAAAAAAAAAAATTAAAGCAGAGTAAAGACAATGAATGGCACGAAAATGCACATTTTAATAAAGTTTTATAGAGCTCTCAACATTATTGAAACACTAGGCTTTTGAATACATTAGGTAGTAAGTTTAGGGTAGAATTGCAACTTTGTTATAGAATTTCTCTGATTTCAAGATTTTATTCTACAGATATCAATATATAGTGAACACAAAATCTTCCAGTAACGTGGTATAATATTTGAAGGAAGTTTGATCAGATTGGAGTTTTCGCTTCATCTTATTATTATGATTTAAAATTCTGTATTCCATTTTTAAACAGCCCTCATGTGGTTTGAAAATGGAATATTAAACTATTCTAAAGCAGACTGCAATAAGACAAAATTTGCTTCAAATAGTCGTTTCTAAATTCTATATTACTCGATCAGATGTTTAAATTTTAAAAATGATTTCCGAGCTGCCGAAAACAAGAATCAGTATAATATTTTTTAAAAACCTATCTCTAAGTTAGAAAAAATTAGATGAAATCACTAACCGTTGATTTACTTTTATTCAAATCTACCACTTATATTATTCATAACCATACGTGTCGTGGCGTAATAATGCTTTATAGAATTATCTCACTATAAACCAAAAAGAAATATTCTGTAGTTTTTACACATTTCACATTTCTTAAAAAATTTCCAGATTCATACCAATTTCATCAGAAAGTAGCTTAACTTGGATAATGCGATCAATTTTTTTTAAAGAATTTATTTTATGGGCAAGCATAATAACATACTACAAGCACCTTAACGTCAACTAACCATATGAAAATTATGAGTTATTATCTTAAATTGATTACAGCCATAATATAACATATGATATACGTTATAGGCATAAATTTGAACTAGGACTGATTTGCAATGTAGGATCAAAGCATGAATAAAAATTAATGTTTCTTATTTTTCCTGTTTAATAACATTATGGGATATATTTTATCTGATAATTTTAGAGAAATCACAAATTTTATAAAATATCTTTAAAAATCCAATAAATTTAATATTTTAATGCTTTCGTTTTGTATTTTATTTACTTCTAAATGCAAATATTCACACCTGATATAAATTTCTTGTATTTTGAAAGTTAGAAAATAAGAAAAAACCTGTGTTTGTATGTACACTTTATAACCTGTTCTACTTTCATTGAGAGTTGCTAAAAATTCATATTTAAAACCAAACACGATAGATTAGGGTAAATAAGAATTGATTATTCAGCGTTTGTATCTTGAAGTTGTCAATAAATAGTAATAGGATACCAGACGATTTCTGCAAAAAAATTATATCCGACAGCAAATTTTACTTTAAAAGCTTGATTTCCTGAATGCCATTGACCTTTACTTGATAAGTTTTGAAATTGATATCCCATAGAAAGTCCGATTCTCTCACAGTTTGGAAAACGGAATAACAGAAAATAAACACATTTTATTGAACTCCGTTCCGTAGCAGTTCTTTTTCTTATGCATTCTCGTTACTTATACGTATTTGAAAGCTCTTGAAGTAAAAACTTCGATTGATCTCGGTAAATGAATGTCATTTTATATAATTATGAGTCTTATTAAATTAATCTTCGGAATCATACAAGTGGGTGCTAATGAATATGCAAATGTAATGTCTCCAAACAACTAAATTTGTGTGGCAAAAAATTTCGGACACAGTTTTTACATCATAGAAAGAAGTTAATGAATTTCTTTTAAATTTTAATTCACTTCTTTTTATTTATCAGTTCACTTATAACATATATGTTATAATTGAATGTATCTTTTAGTTTATATACACAATTTTGACCTTTTTTTAATGCCTATAAAATAATATAAACTATTTTAGAATTGTTTAGGCTAGTAAAACAAAATTATGAAGTCGTTCATTTGCTTAATATGCCTCGGCAAATAGTGTCTTGTGCAATCTACAATTTAATAGACCTAGAAATAATGATCAACGTCCAGGAGATGAGCAAAAATGCACAGTGAATACTTTCAATAGTCCTAAGGTTATCAGAAAACAAGTCCAATGTAATTCGAGAGTTTCCATTAGAAAGATCGTCCGTGAACTGGAAATAATTGACATATCAGTGCAATGAATGGTAAAAACAGAGCTTGGACTAAAGCCTTAAATGTTCCAAAAAGTTTAGATTCTCACTGAAGAAAACAACCTGTTGATGAATTTGAAATTAAATTTCTGTTCTGCATCGAACTTAAAATAAATTTTTCTAGCGGCGAAGTAAAAACTATATACCTAAATATTCATTAACTTTTCTTTATTATATTGAACGTTAATAAAATTTAATTCATATTTACAAATATATTTTAAGGTTCGTTTTGCTATTAACATCCAGAAAGATAATTCGTAGCTTTATTTAATTTGATCGGCAGAAAGTTTTAATTTTCTTTGAATAACATAGAATTAGCATGATATAGGACAAACATCATATGAATCCGTCATTCATCACAACAGATTTCGTAGTTTTATAAAAATTATATGCAGTATATCTAAAGTATGATGTATCTACAACAAACTTAGTTCGTTCAAATAAATTTGTAATTAAATATTGGTTGAGAAAGCAAAGTGAATGGGTAATAATAAGAATTCTCGTCCAGTAATATGATTGGGTTCTGATACTGAAAAAATTTATTCCACTGATTTTATTTTGGATTAAATAATACTTTCAAATTCCTACAGATAAATTTTAAATTAAAGCCAAATTAATCCAGGAATTTTTATTTGATTTAATATGAGTTTACTAATAACTTAATTTTGTGGTAGATAAAAATAATAGAGGAGTTTCAGAAAGTTCCACATTTCACAAGTCAAACACACTCATGAACACGATAATACACAACACTCACTTCGAATACAATCTTATAATGGCCTCTCAAGAAGAATCACTGGAAAAATACTTTCATTCAATAACCCTACTTGTCTTTTGATACCATTTATATCAAAGTTAGTAGAGTTATGTAACCGCAACAATTCTGAAATATAGATCTGAATTTTGATACATTTGTTAATATTTCCAATAAGATTAATAATCCAAATAGTAAATATAAATTTAAATACAATATTTCTATGTATATTTGATATAGTTTAGAGTATTGAATTAAACTTCATTGAAAACTTTACCAATTGTTATGAAGAAATCTTTCTTTAAACGTGAACATTTGACTGAAGGATTAAATTTCAAAAATTATTATTTTATTTAAGCTTCTATTGTTTACATTTGATAAAATTTTAATATTCTCTTTGGTTTAGTGCTGACTAGGGTACTAGGCAATTGATTTTAATAAAAATTTTCGTCGCTAGATTTGTTTTAGGTATAAGATAATAAGTTCGAACGTCACAGTGGTTTTAAAGATTACTGAAGGTCATTTTTACAGCCAAATCACAAGTGTTTAAGTTGTAAACAGATAAGAAAAAAGATATTGATTTCAGTTTCAAAAGACCCCAGAAAAACAGTAGAAAATACTAGATTTATTTAAAGAATATTAAAATCTAATAGAAATTTATTTTACGTGAACTTCCATACTAATCAAAGTCGAAAATAAAACTAATTAATTAATTTTAAATTATTTTTTGTTAGTGGCATTTGTATCTTTTAAGTAAACTAATTTAAAGAGGAGCATATTCAGGAAACAATTTTTTTTTACAATTTAAACACGAAAAATTTATCATATGCTTTTCATGTATAAGCTCAATACTATTATGCATATCATGCTCCATATTTTGGAGCATATCTACATTCTAGACCTCCCTGAGTTTGAAAAACAAAATTTTTGAATTATGTGTTTCCGTGTAAGAAAATGCTTAATCAATTACTCCTTACTTGGTGGATGAAATTTGGTACATGTTTTTAACACTAAAGTGTTGAAATTTTAACAAATTTCGGATGAAATCTTTTCTGAGGCAGTTTGAGTGAAATAATTGCAAAAAGAAGACAGATAAATAGATAAAATTTGATGCACTGATTTAACTTATATAGTGTATTTATATAAGACTTGACCATCTGTACGCCTGTACTTTTACAAGCATATAAAGAAAATTCCTTATAAATCCAATGAATTCAATGCAGGAGCAATTTCAATGTGATTTTGTTGTTGCAATTGTATCACAGTATGAAATTTTGGTTCGAAATGCACTATTCATTATTCTGATACTTGTGAATTAACTTCATTATAGTAGTTGCTTGCAACAGGGAAAAAAGAACCGAAGGCCCCAAGTTAATAGGCTCTTTTATAAATAAAAGTTCCTGTGATCCTGGCATCTCGGGTTCGAGTCCTGGTGCGGGCATGGTTGTTCTTCCTCTGTTCTATCTGTGAGATGTTTGAATTTAACTTCCTGTAAAAAAGGGGTTGTGCAAGCGAATGAGAGATGCGTGAGTGACAAAGTCATACTTTTGGCTTTAGTTGGCGCTACTAAAACAAGATACGTACTCAATCGGTTTAAATCGTTATCTTTGTAACAGCGGACTTCAACGGAAAATTTTCAATGGCAAGAGCCATAAGAAACACCAAATGAATAATACACAAAAACATTATTGGAAAACTTGCCAAAATATAGTTTTTATGACATCAGAGATAATATGGAGCAAAAGGGAAATTATTAGTATTGGAAAAAAATTTAAATGTAGTTGAAATTATTTTTAGTGTGATAATATGACCTGAAGAGCAGTTTGAATAATTTTTAACTGAGACAAGACAGACACAACGTGTAATTTGAAGACAGCAGTCAACTTATAAACATTATAGAAATATATATAAATTAAACTAATGGATTGTAAAAGAGAAAGTGAAATTAGTTCAAAAAATAGCTATATAATATATAGCCAGATATTGCAACTATGCACTATTTTTATTTTGAAAAAGATGGGACACTTTCGAATTTTGATTATTTTTCACAAATTGAAAAATTGTCTAGGATTTATGACGAAACTGACTTAATTGCGTGTGATGTGTATTTTAAATTGTAAGCAAATAATGGTCTGTAAAAATTGAATTTCTGCATGTAATACATAAAAGGATTATTTTCTGAAAAGTTATAACGATAAACCTCTTCAGAAAATAATTTGAATAATTACTCTAAATATCAAAGGTATGACATAAATTCTATCTTATAAATACGTTAGAGGGAAGGAAGAATATGAACAAGTATTTCATTTCATGATGTTCAAATATTTAAAGTCTTTTAATTACAAGTTTAATCATGATTCAAGAAGAAAATTGTGATCGATTCGATAGTGAGTAATTTAAAATTTACTTCTAAATCTGTATGATAATACTGATTTAGATATCAGCCAAATATACTGATACTACTGAGATATACTGATTATACTGATTTAGAAACCCATATTTTTTACGCAGCTGTACTAAATGAACTAAATTTTAATTAAATGTAAATTCAATATAATTTATAGGTGAAATAATTTACGATTCTAAATTTAAATTATTTTTTAAATATGGTAAAAATTCAATCGCAACAATTTTTATGTATAATTATCAAAATAAATTTCAGAAGTAATCAGCCTTGCTTTTCAAGGGAATTTTAAAATGTTAGATAACATGCAAATATATTTTCGGAATTTGATTGCAATGCTTTTGAAACAAGATAACACAAGGACGTAAATAAAAGAATTTCAGAAAATGAAATTTTGTGTAGCAACCAAAGGTTTCCAAATAGAAAAAATATTTACTTTTGGAGTTAAAAATCGATTATAGTTCCAATATAATAGATTTTTTTTATAGGCTAATTTTTATATTCCAATTTTAAAGTTTTTTTACAATAGATAAAATTGTAGGTATCACTTAACAACTAACATAAAAAAAGAAGTTTGAATTTATTTATTTATGTTAATGCCACAAAATATTGGTAATACTTTAAGATTTTAATTTATAATACAGTTTTTTTAATGTTAATATTTTTCACAGCAAAATTAATATTGCTAGAAATGGTGTTTGAGCATTCCTACTGTATTTCTGTGCTCAAAACAATGTCACGAATAAGGGCAAGTACTTACATATTTATATATATCCATGGAAAAATTAATATAATCAACATTAGAATCGATTGGATATTTAAATTAGAATTTTCTTTTTAATCTAACTAAATAACGCACTGACCAAAATTTTAAATTTCCATAGTAAAATTTTTATGGTATTAAAATCAGAGGAATTATGTTTAGTGTACAAATTATTATAAAAGATAAATTTGTTTACATTTTGAATATTGATCCATCCATCAAGGACAAATATGATTACATGGGGTGTGAGAGCAAGAAGGCAGAGATGCTTCGAACCCTAATCTTTCAAAGACAATTAAGTTAAAATAATAGAGGATGCATTTAATTTTCAAAAGCCATATGCGATGAAGAAGTGCAAACAGAATAAATATTTCCCGTGTACAACTTAATATAATCTACGTGTTGAGCCCTTTAATGGACCATTACTTTTAGAAGGCTCTATTATGCTTTTTAGAGAGAATAATTTCAATAATTTTAATAGTAGAATAATTTCAATAATTTTAATAGTAGAATAATTTCAATAATTTTAATAGTAGAATAATTTCAATAATTTTAATAGGAGAATAATTTCAATAGTAACAGTAGAATAATTTCAGATAATGATGTTATAAAGTGCTCAACACATTATAACAAGGCTAATTGTTAAATATGTCGTTAACTGACAACGGAGGTAGACGTAATAAACTTATGTCTTGACACAGACACAACACCTACATGACCCCAGTTATTGAGTATTGTCCCATTTTAATGTATTAAATCCTGTAAATGAGACAACTATAATACAACTTTAATGCATTAAATCTTGTAAAGGGGACAACTGTAATAATGTTTGTCCACCATACAATCTGGACAAATGAGATGGAGATGGATCTCCTATTCAAATGATTACCAAATTTGTGCTAAAGACAAAATGGATTATATTGCTGCCATACAATCTTTTCTAAATAATATAAAAATGAAAACATTAACTTTTCAAAGGTAGATTTTACTTTTGTAGTTTATTCCAATTTTAATCACTAAAAAATTGACTATAATTTATAATAACACTCATAATTGATTTTATTACAATTACACTGACATTTGGTATGACAATAGTAAATAATTTGCTCATGTTTGTATTTTTCTTTTGCAGTATGTAGGTTTCAAAATAGAATGTTAATCTTATGAAGATTTTTTTTTTTTTCAAATTTCTGAATATCTCGAATTTTTTTTTTTTTTGTCTTATTTATCTTTATATGTTCACTTCTATAAATATGAGCAATGAAAGTTTTGACTCATTCTTCCTGATACATCTACGCCAATATATACGTGTATATGTATATATATATATATATATATATAAGTTAATGATTATATTTATAGGTTTGGCGATGGATTAGAAAATTTGCCCATATTTATTATTTTTATTTGCCCATTTTTCATTTTATTATTCACCTCTTTCAAATTTTGAAAATTAAACTTTTTAAAAACTGTGACCTTATTACAATAATCTAATGCAAATATCAATATTTATTTCATTGTTTCAATAAGAAATTTTAATAGTAGAGGATTATTACATTTCATTATATTAGTATGAATAGTTTAAATTCGAAAACTAAAATTTCTTTTTTTCCTATCAGCAGTTCATAGTGTAAATTATGCCCTGTTTTATAATCATAAACAGAATAACGAATGTAAATAAATAAAATTATCATTTTTCTTTTTTGCTAGAAGTTTCCGCAAGCACGAGATTTACTTCAGATTAAAATGCGGATAATTTACTAATCTCACTACCTGCATATCTCGCTAACTTATCACACGAATTGTTGTTTTCATCACGTAGACTAAGTTTCAAATAGCCAAAAGTCTTCTAAAAATTCTATTTAAAATTATTTTTCAATAAAGATTTAGTTGTAATAATTATTCTCAATTTATAAAATAATTATACAATATTTCGTACTACTTATACAACAATTTATGCAACTTATTCAAGAATTCAAAATGGTAAATGCCTTGTTTTGGATAAACTTATGTATATTTTGCTGAAATTTTATTTGGGTACACCGTAATACAAAGGAAAATTTTGTACTTTAAATTAATTATTGAGAGTACTCATGATTCTCACCAAGACTAATAAGAGCAGGAATTCCCAAAACTTAAGTAGCAGGACAGAACTTAACTTATAGAATGGTTCCCTTTTAATAAAAACTCCCAACTGTTTGAGGTGAGTACATTAATTTATTTTAGGAATTCCCACAACTTAAATAGCAGGATAGAACATAGAATTAACTCATAGAATGGTTCCCTTTTTACTGAAAACTCCTAACTGCTTGAGGCGATTGCATTCATTTATAGGCAATAACGATCATTCACATATTTAATCGACAATTATCAAGAAAGTGAGCATGTTTGTTGGTTGATTGAACATGCTCTGGTTTCTTGCCAAACGGTTTGCCCTGCCAGTCCTCTGAGTCTAATAGAATTAGCAAAGACATCCACGCACAACTGAGTCTGTTTGGTAAAATATAGAGATTCGAAAATTATACGATTCAACATACATTTATGTTAGAAACCTGATGACGAGGGTTAAATGATTTGTGACATTCCGTGTTTCCACGGAAATGGGGTGCAGTCTGACTTGTAGCTCAAATGAAGATGACACACACATTCGCTTGCACAACCCCTTTTTATAGGGCGGCACATTAACACGCCTCACAGACAGAACACAGAGTAACAACCATGCCCGAACCGGGACGCCCAGATCACGGGGAAGACACGCTACCCCTGTGCCAGGACGCCGGTGATTTGGGACAGAGAAACTTAGTTTAAATTTCACCGGTTCAGGTGTCATCTGTGATTGGTTTAGAATTATAAAATTAGTTTTCCATAAACCTTTGTATTATTTCTAAACATGTCTTTGAATTTAAACTGAACACACATTTTAGAGAATTATGCAGGATCAGTAAGAATGCTTCGCTACAGTGTGCATGGGAAATGGTATTTAAGCTTTCATTTTGAATATAAGATTGGAAAAGGTATGATAGCATACTACACTTCTGTTTGATTTAAATGCATTTGTGGTATTCTTTTTAAAATGAGGAAGAAGGCAATATAAAAGCAAAATACTAATAAAGAACTCTCACACTTATTCGCTACTTCTGCAATATTACTATATCCTTCCTATTAATTATCGATGCTTACTATACACATATTTCGGCTTTTACCTCTTCTATTAGTGGTTCTGCTATGCACCTTATTAACGATAATAAATAAGTACTGCGAATACTGTATTAAAAGTGTATAATTGTGAATTCTTATAAAATTTATATAAAATGTACTCATTAGTTCAAAATATGCAGTTGTCTCTTATTTACCTACCAGTATACGAAGGAAATATATCAATAAATCAAAATTAAAATTTCCAGCAAAAATATTGATTGATTACAATTTTATTTGTATTTTTCAAATATAGTTAGAGCAATCCTTTTATTTATTAATTTAAAATACCATTCTCAGAAAGAATTTATTAAAATAAATATAAGCAATTATGAGCTCAAAAATAAATTAATAAGTAATTGCTGAAAAATAAACATATTAACAAAAAAGTAGATTAATTAATAAATCAGCAATATTAGAATAGTTATATTTAAAGAATATCAATTATTTGCTAAAAATATCGTTTCCTATCAAGTTACTTTCATTAATTCATTTATTTTTCAACTGTAACAAATGAAATTAAAAAAAAAATTAGGTGTGCTAAAATCAGAAACTCGTTAATTATAAAATGAAATATTTAAAATTTGAATAAAAATAAATTAATATTATAAAAATGAATTAATATTTAAAAATAAATTAATATTTTAAATAAATATTTAAAATTTATTTAAAATAATTGTAATTTAAATTTTTCATGAAATATAAACATATAAAAATTTAATTAAAGTTGAATAATAAAGATTGCCAACATTAAGAATTTTCAATAATTCTACTTTTTATCATCAGTTTCAAATGAAACACCTTTGTTTGAGATTTAAATTATTAATTTTTAGAATTTTATTAGCTAAATTATAAAAAAAAAATACTTTTCAACTTTTTTTTCTATAAAAATATTCTGATACTTAGAATGACTGAATTAATTGACTCGTGTTTAAATAGTTTTTATTCAAATTATTTCATTTATGTCATGATAAGCTCTTTGTCTTATCTCGTTCCTTTATCTTTAAAAAACAGGATTTATCTAACTTGATTTAACGACTCCAGATACTGGTTACACAGTTCCAGAGAGTTACTTTCCAATAAAATCTTTTGGGAATGTCACGATAGTAGTTTAGGGGCGAGATTCCCAATGTTTCAAGAATAATGTTATTAGATTGTTAACTTTGTCACGTTTAGAATCCGACTTCTCCGTTTTCTTTAGATTACTAATCAGAATTAAATGTGACTCAAATCAACTGAACCTAAAAAATTAGAAGCAGTATACATATTCTAAATATATGTTAATTTGAAACCGTGGAACTCTCGTATCAGAGTTTAGACTTAATGACAGGCTTCAAGATCCATTTATATTTACGTGCGTCAGAGCCTAGTGGATGTTAAATCTGTTAAGAGTTTAACATTCTTTCCATACCATAGAACTTTTGAGAAGGGATTTGTAACATAGGCGTGTCTCACCATGACTCAAATGGCATAATCGTCTTCTTTATAATTGTTTCTTTAACTCTACAAAACTGGATTTTAAAATAATCAGTCCTTCAATTTTTAATAACTTCTTAGTTTAACGTGCTAAAACTCAGAAGCCTAAAAATAACATATCAATTAATTAAGCAAATAAATTCCGTTTAAATTTTAAAACAAATTCTTTTTATTATTTCATACAGAAAATAGGTTTTTAATGTTTTAAGGTTTTTAATTAGTTTTTAAGCCTGGTTCAGATATAGTAATTTTTCTAATGTATTAGGATCATACTCACGATCATTTATTAGGCGTAAAGAGTTTGAGTTGTTGTTGAAAATAAATTTTTTAAGTTATTGTTGAAAATGAATTTTTCTGCAATCTTTAAAATCGTAAGTAATCGTTGTTTAATTCTGTCTCAGTAATTATTTACTTGGACAGCAATTACTTAATAGTAATTACGGAATTAAAAATTTCAAAATAATTAAAATTTGATTCTCAGATATTTTGATTGTCTGATTTTAGATGCTTTCGGCAAACAAAATTTTTATTTAATGTGCACTATCCAAGCATTATGATTATTATTTAAATTTGGACTATTATAAACTAATATTTTTTGAAAAGATGTCCAAAAGAAATTATAAAGAATTCCGGAATTCAATCCCGATCATAATTACTAACATGGAATTTAGAAGTAGCTGAAAAACAGAAACTGCTCTCAAAGTATTTTGCAATAGAACGATTATATTGTTGCCTGAGTATCAAATAAAACGTGAAAAATGAGCAACTGTATGTAGAATAAAATTAAACAATAAAATCGAATTAAAATAAGGAAAAATAGTTTATTATGTATACATTATGTTTATTATGAATGCTCATTTAACAATTGGATTCCATTGTAGATCTTATACAAAGCAGATTAAATACCTACATAGGACTATGGGGAGGTATAGGGTCTCAGGAAGATCTATTAAAAATGATATTAACTCAAATAAAAAGTTAATAAAATGTAAATTACATCAATTATAAATAATTTGAACTACAATGTGTAATAAATATGTAATCATTAAGATCATTATTAAGTAAAACATAATAAAATTTTTATATATCGTGTATTAAAATAATAATTTTTCATTTAAATGGTTATGTTATATTTGGATTGGAGAGAAACGTAAAACAATAAATAACTCTATTTTAAATATGTGAATGTAAAGTAAATAGAAATATTAATAGAAAATATTGATATGTAATGATGAATATGTTAATATTAATAAATTTAAATTATTTAAGTTAATATTTTTTATTATAGTATAATAAAAGTTATTCTTTAATAATTGATAATGTTAATGTAAAATAATGTTACTTTTAATAGGAATTTATTAATTTTCTCAAAACTATCATAAACATTTAATGCTTTTATAATTTAAAAAAAGGTAATCCTTTTATTAAATAATTATTCCGAATTTTTCAAGAATTTTATTACTTAGACATTTCGATGATATATCAATTAATAAGTTAGTAAATAAATAATGTATATTTTTATAAAATCCCTATGAAATAAGTTCAACAAAAAATTGTTAAGTTGAAAATATTAATCAGATATTAAAGAAAGGGTTCTCATAATATGTTGTAGTCAAGAGATTTAAAATGCCTGTACTCGCTTCTAATAAAATTAAAAATCAAGACAAATAGGTAAAACAGAATTAAGTTTTTGATATTAGCGAATGACATGTAAATATACAGCATCTGAAATATTATAGCAAACATTTATTCTTATTCAAAATCTTATTTTTTTTATTTCCTCCAACAAAATTTCCTCTTTGATTCATTCTCACTCGATCTCAAAATCCTTTCCGATCTAAACAACGATAATTCAAAAGCGTTTAGGGCAATGTATCAACATTTAAAAAAATACAGAGTGATATCCTGGCATTCAACCCTGTCAACGGTTTGATACACATTCACCTATGAAGATACCCTAAATCTCGAATCCTTGCCATTCATAGATCTGTTTTCACAAATATGTCCTCTAAAACCAATTGGATCCTGCATTGGCATAGCATAGATGGCGGTTGTTGAGTAACTCATCGAAATCGAACATGAAATTTTAGGGATAGCCGATATCTTATCGCCGTTGATGTGCGTAGACCTTCAGCTACAGAGGTCAGCGCTGCGCAAAATCACCTTGGATTAGAGGGTGGACTTTTGGACTCTTAAGGGTCAGCCATAAAATCACATTCTGGGTACGCGATCGTCACAAGCATTCTTGGTTAGCTGCAAGCAAGGATCAATTGTGAGCAGCTTTTACAGAGGAATGCGATTGCTGTGAATCTTAAGAATTTTCTATGGCTACGCTTAGGAAGCTACTACTATTAAGCGCTTTCGTCGCGAGTACAGTTGCAGGTAATTGGAATTATTGCTTATATTATTTAAGAATATATGTGTTGTTGTTTATTTGCTTTTTTATATAATTGAAGAATCATTACTTTATATAAAATACTGGTACGAAATCGAATGGTTAGAGCTTCAAACATTGTAAAGTTTTAAATTTTCAATAACTTTAACTGTTGTTTGAATTGATTCGGTCTCTAATGCATAGATGATAGAATTTTAAAGAATTTCTAATTCAGTTATTAACTGTATTAACTGAATATTAAGAGAAGGTAATTAATGCCTCAATATTCAGTATATGTTGGATTAATCTGTTATAAAATCTTACCGATATCCAATTTAGAATCCTATAATACTGTAAACGAATTGAAATCCATAATAAAATACAGAAATGATGCTTAAATATTTATTTTTCAATGCCTTCTATTTGGATTTTAGATATGTAATTAAATTTTCTGTGAACAAACAGATATTAGCTTAACATTTTGTTCATTGTAGCTGATATTTCACAAAGAATTTTCAATGCTTCCTTTTTTTATTTAAATTAATTCGCATGTAAATGAAAGCAAATCAAACTTGAATGTTAATTTTCAACATTTTTTATTAATACTTTTGGTTTCAAATTTCTCTATTACTTTCAAGTTGCAATTTAATTGAAATTTTATTCTTTTAATACACTTAATATTAGTTTTACAGATAATAATAATAATAATTACCCATACAGATAATATAGTTTACTTAGTTTTACAGATAATAATTACCCATAATAACATAATAATATCTTATACAATGATAAAAGATTTATAATTAATATTAGATACTATTAACTCAATGTGATACCTTTCGAATCTGAATGGTTAGTCCTATATGATGTCAAAGCTTTAATTTAATTTCATGTCAATAGATAGTAAAAAAGGATTTTATTTTATTTTAAAGATGAATATATTGATTCTTGATATTTACCTATGAGATTTTATGGATATGTGAATCCATGTGTGGCGACATTTCTGAATTGAATTAATAAATATATTCTGTATTTAATGCATATAAACTTTGATGATATAAGCTGATGATCCTATCTTAACTCATCGCTCTCTGTAGAAAACTATGTAGTAGAATTTAAAAATCGTGAAAGAGCAACATTTCTAGTCTACTTTCCAGTTTTTCCCTAATACCTTTTTCTATGTTTAGTTAGTTTCTTATCTTGTAAAAGAAGGTATATTATTCAGATATAGCAATTATAATGATAAAAAGATATAAATAAAGGTAACTATAAACAAACTGCGCATGAATGGTTTCTGAATTTAGCATTATGAATTCATCAAATGAAATTTATTGTATCAAATATAATAAATAAATTTGATTTCTTCGTGAAAGATGATTATTAGCCTGCGTTTCAAAGAGATAAATTATATTCGAATTTAATTCAATTTTATAAATAGATTAATTTTATAATATTTGGGAGAACTTTATAAACATAATATATGTAATTAGTGTAGTCTATAGAATTTAAACTATGAACGGGAAAGATATAACTTTGAAAGAAAATTGCTTATACATATTGAAAAGTTCAGATTTGCAGTTTAAATATAAAAATTATGCAACAATGATTGAAGTCATATAATGTTTTAAGAAATATATCATTTGAAAGTATTTAGGATTTGAGTACAATAATCTGTATAAATATCATTTAAAACTAAAACTATTTCATGTATAACAAATAACTATTTATTAAATAGAATAATATTTAAACAATATCGGGAAATTTGGATATCCATTACATGAGAAAATTTCATTACAGACATGATTTAGAAATAGACATAATCAGTACTTAAAAAAGAATTTATGCTTCATCCAGCATTATAATATTATAAATGTAAAACCTTTAATACAATTGCAAAACAGCAATAGTTAGTTTACATACCAGAATGTAACAATGATAAAATTGTTATTCTATTTTCAAACCATTGCAGTATTACAATCGTATTCAAGCTTTAAAAAAGATTATCAAAATGGATCCTTCAATAAATTTTCAATTCAGCTGTATTTGTTAAATTAAATATTCTTTCCAATAACTTTGAAATTCATTGATCCGATATCTCTTAAATCAATTATATATGCCATACATATTTTATGGAGGAAATAGCTTAAGCAGTGTTTTTTTTGTTTTGCTCTTTGTAAAGCAAAGCAATTTAATTCATTGCATGCTTTTATTTATTAATTAAAATTTCCGAACTACAAATTACTCGTATTTTTATTAATTAACTGTTGAATTACACATTGATTTTTTTCGCATGATTTATTGAAACAAAATATTTATTAAAGAAATTTGTTCTTATTACAAAATACTATACTGAATGAAAACAATATTTTTTCATAACAGAAAAAAAGACGAAATCTTATCTTTATATTGGTTTCTTTAAGTAACACATTGTGTATAACAAATTTCTCTCTTGTACATTCGTAATTCCAAATTTAAAAATATTTAACATTTAATGTATTAATTTAAGTAGTATTAAATTAATTTCCTTCAAAGGAAACTCAGCAATATATTTTCATAGTTTAGGGATGCTTACTGATCTTGGCAATAGTTTGCAGCGAACAATAAAAATTCTACATTCTTTTTGGTAATATTACATTACATTCTTTACAAGAAAAGACTGTCTGAAATTTAAAAGGAATAAATAAACAAAAAAGCCCCCTTCAATTTTTAATTTTTTTTTCAGTTCCCGTCCAACAAAACGCTGGGCAATGTGCAAGGTACTGCACAGGTAAGTTGATTTAATTTAAAATTTTGATAGCCATGTATTCATTAAAAATTTTCAATGTATTATCTACCAACATTCTTTAAGCGTTTTAAACCATCTAAAAACAATGATTGAAAATATGTTTAAAGAAATGATAGGGAAATTTTTAAAAGTACCTGCTGTAGAGTAAGTCATAAGAGTTTAAAACTAAGTCATAAAGAGAACAACTTGGTTTATTTTTTATATCTTTGTTACGAATGTTTCGAATTGAAAAATATTGTTAAAAATTTAGTAATTAATGTATTTAATTAGATATATATAAATTATAATTTCCACAAACAATGAGTTTTTAGAATTAAAAAATAAATTTTAAAAATTTCCAGCGCTGGACACATAAAATCTCGAAAAAGAGGGAAACCTAAAAATGAGGGGAGGGAGAATATTATATTTATCTTAAGATTTTAATAAGAGTGCTCTTCAAAAAAGTCCAAGAAAGATTTCAAATTAAAATAATTTGACAATCTATGAAATCATAATGATCGAAGATAGATTTCAATTAAATAAATAGAGATTTTTCTTTCCATTAATTAAAAGAAGCTATTATTTTACTGAGAAAAGTCGATTTTAAAAGAAGAAACTTTGTGTTAACATTATATGCCAGAAAACTTTAAAAATATTTTTTTTTTCACAGCAGTTATTACAAAAAAAAAACTCTCAATTTCTAAACATATCATTAATTAATACCTCATGGTTATTTAAATAGCTTTATTTTAATCATAATAAGTACTGTTTTAAAATTGTTCATTGGCAAAATATGCCGATATATTGTCTATGTATTGAGACAATATTTGTTTCACTCAATACTAAAATTTATATTTGCAAATTTTAAAGATAAGAAACTTTTTTCAAATGTAATCCAAAATAAAGTTTAAAAATCATGATAAAGTTTTCACGAATTTTCAATTACATAAATCCTCATCTATTTTTTTGAAAGAAAAAAATAGATATGATGATTTATATAATTGATGAATGTGTCCAATGAGTAATAAAAAAGCAATGTAAAATTTCATTATAAGTCAAAAATATGTTATTGTGACACATTCTTGAATATTTCGATTCTGCAGACGAGAGTGATTTCACGCTGAGGCCAGGAAGCACGTATACTTACGACTATGAGACTACCACCGTAACCACCGTCCAAGGAGGACAAGAGAAGACTCAAATCCAAATCACCGCACAAGCCGACATCGAAGTCCTCTCCAAATGCGAGCTTTCTCTCAGGGTAAGCAGAATTAGCAATTTAGTTTTTAAATTTCAGTATGTTACGCTCCAAAAACTAGGAACAAAATGCGCCAAAGATTATTTCCGGCTTAATAATTTATGATTGATATTAAAATTAGAAAGAATCTGTAAATTCATAGTATGTGAACGAATTAAGATATTAACATACATAAATTATTTAATTCGAAAATTGAGACTTTATTTAAAATATATGGAATGTACAAATTTGATCCTTCTGTTCTTTTTTTTTAAATGACATTTTTTTAATTAAAAAAAATTAAAGATCGTCTTATTCAAAATCCTTCCCCTCAAAAACTTTTGGTAATTTTCTGAACAACAAGAAAATTCCAGTAAATCAAATCTGTTTATGATACATGTAAGTGAACGTAACCTCTATTGTAAAATAGGAAAACTTAGAACGAAACAAATAATAATCTTAGAAAGCAATGTCTGGAGAATACTATAAATGGTGCAAAAAATCCTACCAATGTGATTCTAAATTTTATTTCACCTTTTTGGCAATATGTGATCAAATTTCAGAATTCCGCTAAATTGAATGGAAATTAAACCTTTCTTTAAAAAAAGGAATGTATAAAGAGAAACAAAGAGTAATCTAAGCAATATCTGTTGAATACGAAAAATGGATTTAAAAAAAAGCCTAGCAATATGATTCTGAACTTCCATTCACTATTCTGACAACATGTAGGTGAACCCTATCATGTTCGGAAACAACCTTGTAACAGTTTTCGGTGTTCTGGATATTTCTGCTTTATTGATTCGTTCAAATAGATAAATTGCAGGTTGATTGTTTGAACTATTGAGAATTTCTTCAAGTAATCTTACCACAAATATGTGGAGTGGGTAGCCTATCATACTCTTTACCATTTATATTGAAATTATCATTTTTAAATTACTCAAATTTATCTTTTCAAGTTCTATCTTTGGAGCATATTCACTGATATGTGTAGCCGCAATTGATTCCTTTCTGATTCAGTTTTCTTTGCAATGAAATAATGTAGCATTATTTCCTTCAAATGGTATTTGCTTCGTACAAAATTCAATTTGTTTTCTAGCTAAAAAATTTTAAAATATTAATTAAAGGTTAAAGAATAATTTTTTAAAGTTACTGCAAAATCTTTCAAATACGGCCTTTCCGATTTATTTTCATGCAAGAGGTAAATACATTAATTATAAATTGAAGCTATAATTTTACAATCAATAATAGAAGATTTAATTATGGATCAATTAAGCTAGTCGAAAGTATTTTTAGTTAAATATAGTCAATTATTTTCAATGTGAGTTATTAATCAAAATTTGAAAATCGGATCAATATACTTTCACCGCGGGACAAAGAAGGAAAAAAATTCTTTCATTTAAATGAAACATCAGAGTACTTTAAAAAAAATAAAAAGTCAGTTTAGGGGAAGAAATGACCATTGGTTAAGTAATTAAAATTAATTGATTGAAATAAAATTGGAAATTATTTAAGGAAATTGAGAACAAATATTTAAGTATTTTTCCGGGTTTTTTATTATTTGCTTCGATCTATAAAACTAATTCTTTTACGTCAAAACGCTAATGAAAAAAGAGAATTACAGGGTCAGCCAGAGAAACTGACTTATTTGAAAGGTCAATAAAAACAAAAGTACTTCAGTTATTGTTTTAATTCTTTTTTTAGAGTACAATACTCCAGTTTTTTTCCATATAGTATTGAAAATGACATTGGTTAAATGGCGACCTCCATTGCACATACACTGATTAAGTCGATATCAATCGGTATGTTGGCAATGGCGCCGCGAATGTTGTTCTTGAGGTGAGCTATTGTCCCTGGTCGATCGTCATAAAATAGGGATTTCAAAGTGAGCCTCGTCACTGAAAGAAACGACCGCGTTTTTAGGCAGTTTGTCAAGCAGCATTTCACATGTATTTTGACGGGCAATAAAATCGCGTTCAGTTAATTCTTGAACGACAGCCAATTTATAGGGATGAAATTGAAGGTCTTGATGGAGAATTCGTAGAAGAGTGGTGTCAGAAATTCCCAGAGCAGCTGTTTGTTTGCGAGCCTAACGCCAGGGAGAACGCAGAACTGAATGCTTCACTCTTTCGACATTTTCCGGAGTTCTGGTGGTCCGTTCAAGTCCATTTCTGGGTTTAGCGACACTCCCGAAATGAGTTAATCCACGACAAAATCAAATTACTGCCAGAAATGAGTCTGTGAAGAGGAATTTCAAAATGAGCGCCGAAGGCACGTTAAGTAGCAACAAGTGAGCGATCGTTAGGAAAGGAGCTCTCGACTGCGAAGGCCCACTGTTATCTAGACCAGAGCATGAAGACAACTGACTAGAAAAAGATACAAACTTGGGTATTTTCCCCTCCAGTAGCTCTACCTATCACCACTCTACCCACCCAACTCATTGCTTGGAATTTTTTCAAATAAGCTAGTTTCTCTGGCGCACTCTGTATTTCAATCGTCACACATGTCATTTCATGCCAAATGTGACAAAAGTTTCAAAGAAAAATTTAATCAATAGAACTTTTTTATTTTCCTAAACTATTTTCGAATTTCAAATTCTGTACTATAACTAAGCGAAATTCTGAAAGTACAGATAAAATTTCCCTCAAAACATTTCGTTTTTTTTTCGCTCAATTATTTATTCAGCCATTTTATTTTATGCATTGCTTATTAGATTTTCAAAACACAAACTATAAAATTAATTTTTAGTTTAAAAAAGAATTTTTTTCTTAATTTTTGTAAAATAGTCTTTTACATGCATTCTAGTGTATTGCTTCTTCTTTAATAAGATGAATCCTCTGAGGACCAATCACTAAAATATTCTAAAGCTGTCCAAAATAATGATATTCAGAGCATATCCCTCTGTTCTTTTTTCCATAGAAAAGACGAAATATGTTTGTTTAAAACATTAAAATATCAAGAACATTTTACTATGACTTCTACAATAGATCAAATATAGGCAAATTAAGATTGCATTTTCATCAATGCACTTGTTGACTCAAAGCATAACTATAATTCTGCTCTAAATTTGAAGCATTTCTCAGTTAGACATACACGCCTGTCTCACATGGCTTGGAAATTAGCTAGTAGACACGATTCTATGGACAGCCTAGTATAATACTTTCATAATGCAAAATATAAAATGTATAATTTAGAGGAAGAATAAAATAAAATGTCTCAAACCCAAATTTGAAATTTCGGAATGAAGATTCTTCTATATGAAATATCGCATCATAAATGTAAGACTTTTCATTAAAGAAAGATAACGACAAAGAAAAAGATAAAGCATAAGAAAGATAAAGATAACCTTTATAAAGATAAAGAATGTTACATATTACGAGCATGCACAAGATTTTTTTCAAATAATAAAAGTATTTTCATAAGTTCAAATTTACTTTGTTCATAATAATAAGACTATCAACATACTCAATAAATATTTAGATTGTGATGTTCGGACATATTCTGAAAATTTTTACGTAAGTCGGATTTAATTTTAAGGTAATAAAATTATAATTTATTTCAAGGTAATCCCATTATTCAGTTTAACAAAAAATTAAAACCTTCAGATACATGAACAATTAATGATTCTACTAACTTCATAAAAACTAATTATTTATTATCTCTATCTGTACTATTATCTATAAATAAAAAAGGAAAGAAATATCTCTGGAAAGTGTGAAAACTAAAAGTGAACCACCTCTTCTTATAAGGATGAAAGTAAGGAATAAATTTGAGAAAATAATGTAGCATAAGATATTAATTTTCTTTTTTATAATTAACCTCTATAATTGGTAATTTAATTTTTCCTTATTAATTTTTTATTGTGAATTATTTTTTTTACTTAAATAATAGGATTATAACTAATATTACATTCAGAAGGGGCTAAAATTCAATTTCACCTTAAATATAGTTAAGTTACATAATAAATTTGAAAAGATACAATCCTGGCTTTCATTAGTAAATTGCACTTTTTTCTAAAAATTTAATCCTTTTTAATGCTAGATATTTGAAAACGGAAATAAACATATTTATTAGCTTGAGAAAAGAAAAGAACTGATAATAATTAAATTAAGACTGAATATATTTTCTTTTTTCTCCTAAGTATTGCATAAAAAAACTAAGTTATTGGAAAAATTCTTCTTTTTTTCTAATTTTAACTGAAAATAGCTAGATGAAAATAGATCATATAATTTCTTAAGGGAGAAAGGAAGAAACAAAGATAATTATTTTAATCAGTTTATAAAAATTATAACTTTTGGGAAACAGAAAAGTATAAATTTTAATTTCTTATATTTAAGATTTACTATAATGGAAGTGGATTAAACAATGGGAAATTATAAACGATTTCACCATCTAAAATTGTCCCAGATATATTCAGAGTTAATTAGCGTTTGATACTTTCGGTCATCTCCTTTCGGGCTTTAAAAAAGTAGATTAGAATCACCAAATCCTTTAATTTTTTCAAAAACATTACTTGGTTGCTAAATCTAAGAAAAAGATACAAATTATTACAAAAATATAATTAATTGTAAAAATGAAAAATCATGCCAAGTCATGAAGATAAAATATATTTGAGTTTGATAAATAGCTTCCCAATCGTCAGAAGTAAAATTTATCTTAATAATATAAGGGAAAACACGGACGGTTTCGGTTAATAACTAAAATTAAGATGCATTCTAAGTATTTTTTTAATCAAAAATTCGGTTGATTTTCGTAATTATGCTCATTCTTTTTGATTTCTATAAAATAACAGAATAAAAAATACCAATCTCATTATGAAAATCCTTTGTTAAGATTTAGGTAATTTGTTAAGAATAAAAAAGATGAAATTCATTTGTAAATAATCAAACAAAACCATTGCAATTTCAATGAATGCCGTTACATATATAGTAAAGATTGATATTTTTCTGTTTCTTATTAAATATCAGAAACTATATAAAATGATGAAATTTAAAAGACCACTATAACAAGTTAAAAAAAAGTATTTTTATCAAATATTTTACTAATCGTGAAAGATGATATTCAGGCAAATATTTATGATTAAAATTGTTAATCCAGTACCATCTAGAATTTTTTTCTCTTTCCTCCTTTCAATAAAAGTTCTTCAAATTAGGTCTTTCCCCTCTTTTAAAGACACGCTATCTTATCATTCGCCTGTAGCGATGATGTACAACCGAGCATATAACACCTCGATCTAACGATAATTGCTTGTCCGATTGCAAAACCGATTCGAAATTCGATATGGCAGAATTCCTCAAGCAAACATGCGATCTAACCCATCAATCAATAACAGTATCTGTTTACAGGGCTAGTTAAAAAATCTTTAGAAATTAAGGAAAAAGCATGTGCCTCCAGTTGCGCAATGGCCAAGGACCGTTACCCTGATCTTTGGAACCTGTTGAAAAAAGACCAAGTGTTTTTCAGCAGTGACCCGTGGGAAAAAAAGAAAGGCGAAGGTTGATTGCAAATAAACACCATTGGAACAAGTAGATGCTGATTGAGATATCAGATTTTGCACCAAAAACGTCAATCCCGATCTCAATGGAGTTGTTGAGAGATACTTCCTACTTGAGTCAATGATCGCTTTATGATTTATAAATTGAAAAATGTGATAATCGATTGACGATGCCAAGAAACTGATGAAAAGAACGTGTTCTGTTTCATGTATGTCAAAGTTCTGAAAGAAACCTTGTTAGAAAATCAATGGAAATGGTCTTTTCGGCATATGTATCTTGTAGTTTGAACTAAACTTTAACATCTTGGTGAAAATTTTCAATAGTGAATTCACAAAGGTGAATTATAAATCATCTTTAATAAATGAAGAATCTCTTAGTTTTACGATAGCTATGTTATGTAGAATAAAATGTTTATGTATATTTGCTGAAAACAAAAACAAAAATTGGTTTCAGTTTGTGATTGATTCTAAGCTAAAATATTAAATTTATAAGAACAATAAATTTTACTGAAGATGTCTAGGTTAAAGCTTTGAAAATGTACAAAACAAAATTAGTTTTATAGCTATTACACTAATAAGCAAAAAAAAGCCTCCTACAAATTCTAAAGCTGTACTTTTTGTTAATAAATTAATGCTCAATTTCGTTCAGTTGTTTTCGAAACCTATTGTATTTTTATATATATTAATAGGTTTTAGGCAAAATTCACATTTTAGGTTATTATTTAGAATGTGAATTTTAAAGCTAAATTATATCATGTGTTGCTCAATCTGACTGTCGTATAACTCACTGGTGATTCACACCTGCTATCTCATTTGTTGAACTATCTTTACCATTAAATGATCCCTTATTTATAAGAATTAAAATATAGCAGGGAAAGAATCGTTTAATTAAATATTAGATGGTTGGAATATTGACTTGAATAGTGACAGCATATACATTAAAGATTGCGAATGAATTTATTTTCTCTTAGCATAATAGCATCTGAATAACAAAGTAATTTGTTTATATGCATTCATTTACCGTAATAGCATTTCTCACCTTTTTTGGAAGATGTTAAACAAAAAAAGAAGCATATTTTTGAAATTAGAATAACGATTTTTCACTTTTCTATCCGTGGAGCACTGATCTACTGATTAAGTTTCGACTGCATGACAGAATCGTTCTTGACTCGAAACCCATTTTCAATACATAATTAATGTGGCATTTTGCGACGGGGGATAAACAAATCCACCAAAACCAAAGAGTAGAAGCCGAGGCAACAGTTCAGAGTTAGTTCAAGAGTAGAGTTTTCATACTAAAAATGTATCAAAATTTCGAAGGATTTCTTACAGATACTTATGTATCTACAAGATGAACTACATCGCAAACAAACAACAACAAAAAAACCAGAACAAAATTGAACTGAATTTTTATCAATTCCAGATTAAAATGCTATTTATGTGAATTAATGAATCTAGTAACCACTGTTCTTATGATTAATAAATCAACAGCTGCAATTTTAAAATCAAAATTTGAAAAAAAATAGTGTATTATAATTTGGAAATTTACATTTTTTTAAGGCAGTTTTATTTTATAATCTCTTAAGACTTTCTGAATTGAATTGGGCCTGTTAATATACTTGTTAAATTAAAAGGCAGGATTTACTAATACCCAAAACCAAAATAGTTATCTAGATAACTTATTCTTAGAGAAATAGCACTACTACAGGTCAAACTTTCCCGGAGTATGTGAAATTGCCTAATAATATAAAATGTCGTTAGCCAAGATATAAAGATAAATATCGCACAAAATGCATAAACTGGGGCATCTACTTAATGCACAAAATAGAATGTGTTTTAATAAATTTCATCATAAATAAAATTTTAAAATATTTTATATATTTTTAATGCAAATTTATGACAACTTTATTAGTATTTAGTCCAGAAGTAGACATTTTAGTTCCATTTTATAAACTTTTTATTTTTAAATAAAAAAATACTCTTTCTATTCGATAATTTCTTTATTTTTTACACTAAAGATATTGTTTTACCTATGGGCCTTTATTTATCCCTAAATAGGTAGTAATTATACCATAGAACAGAAGAATAGATAATTATGGTTCTGATCTCACTACTTCCAGATGTTAAGATATACTCAAAATATGCAGATGATCTAATTTCATTACTTTTTTTTCTTCTAGCTTCGAGGGGTGACCCTCAAACTATCTGATCCGGAGAGCCCGGATTACTTAGTTTCCCTCCGAGGGGCTCGAGAATTCGCCAGGACCATCGAGAGGAATATCCTAAGGTTCTCCTTCCAAAATGGGCAGGTGGAACACGTCTGCCCCTCTGAAAATGCACCCACGTGGGTCACCAACATTCAGAAGGGTGTCTTGTCCGCTTTCCAGTCTTACTCAGTCAAACCTGAGTGGACAACTAGGACAATTGAGGTGAGATCTGAAAAATGCTGTATTTTAGTAATATCCTCTAAGAAACATAAAAAAATTCTGTATATTTAAGCAATGCGTTTATTCAGCTTAAAAAATTTCACATTTCCAAAGCTTTTTCCAAATTGCATTTTAATATTTCGCTGAATATTATAGTTAATTTCTGGTTTGTTATTTCTTATTTTAAGATTAAAATTTAAGAAAAAAAAACATAGTATCAAAATAATAAAACCAATGCATATATTCTCAATTCATGGCAAACTTACGAGTTAATGTTTTAGAGAATAAAGAATTATAAATATTTAAGGTCATGAATTGATAAGCATTACGTAAAATTTAAAAATTTTCGTTTTAATATTGCAAGCAATAGGTAATATTTTGAGAATAAAGAATTATTTTCAGAAAATTTATATAAAAGAACCGGTAATAATCCTACCAAAAACACAAAAATGTTGTTGATGTTAAAATGTTCGAATTTTTAAAAAGTAATCATAAACTTCCTTCAATGCTTACATAGATAAAAAATATTGCTTTTAAGTAATTCTTAAACTGTTCTAAAAAGATAATATTGATCACTTTTTTAAAACTGAATATCAAATTTAGTACAGTATTCATTTTTTTTTCGATGTTGATAAATTAAAAAAGATTTAACTTAGAAATTTTCTTATATGCAATCATTTGAAATTTCGATATTACATTTATGAGACTTTTTTTGTATGTAAAAGAATAGGATTCTGTTCTTTAATACATAAAGAAACTTATATATTGTGTTGAAATATAGAATTAATTATTTTATTTAAATTTCACATTATTTTTTAACAATTATTTTTAATTTAAAATTTCATTTCATAATAATCTTTAAGTTTAAAGAATTATTTTATTAATTAAAAATAATTTCGGCTTACCTTAAATAAAATGCTTTTGAATTTAAAATACATAGAAAATCAATAAATAAGTAAAACAATTTTGGTATACAAACTTTTTTTACTTAAAACATATGAAAATATGCTTTCGAAAATCAATACAATATCTGTTACAAATAACTGCTATACATATTTCTGTATAAATATCCAACAGACTGACGTTCTTGGAAAATGCACTGCCGAATACCACTCTCTCGGAAGGAACTGGCAAGGAACGCATACCGTAAGGAAACTGAAAGATTTAAGTTCTTGCACGGAGAGAGAAAATTATGAAACTTACCTTCAAGGATCAGCTTACTCATCGGACTTCGTAAGTAACCACTTAAATTTATCTATAATTAAGTTTTTGAATACTGCTTGAAATACACACTGTAAGTTTCGGAGTATTGTAAAAATAGGCCTAACGATAGTCATATAAGATAAAATATATTGTTAGGTTGGAAAGCCTTTGCAATTTTTAAATATTACTGATAAATCAACCATTAACTTGTTTATTAGAAACAAAATTCTCATCCGAAGTTTTAGGACATAATTAAAACACAGATTGATGAATTGTACATAAAAAAAGACAATGAATTATTTATAAAAGTAATTAAGTAAGCTTATAAAAGCCCCCCACAGAATCTTTCGCAAATTATATTTAAAATAAGCTAAAATATATCGTAAGAAAGTGTGATGGCTTAGTAATCGAGCCACTCTCATTAGCAATGAATATTTTCTTTAACATAATTACAAAAAGAAAAATCTCTTTCATATTAAAAATATACTAAAGTAAGCATCGCAAATTTTTTTATAATCAATAGTTAATGAAGATCAGGATTAATTTATGATTATTGCACAGCCATTTATTTTAGAAGTAACGATAACACAATTTTTTTACATTCTGTAATTTTTTCGTAATATTTAATTTGCAATAATGAAATTTCTTGCGGCAATAATGAACTGCATGCGTGTTTATTAAAATTACTTCAATACATACCAAGCAGTTTTAAAAAGAAGGTTATAAATAATTATTATTTCCCTTATTACTATATTAGAATCGCAATGTTGAGGTAAATTAAATCTTAATTTCTCAAACGCATAAAATGAACCAACAAGATGGGTCTCCCCAAAACTTTCTTGCTTGTACTTTAATTAATATGTTATACCAGTGAAAACCTCGTGCATAATTGTTACAAAATATTAACCTCAAATAGTGCGAATTTAGCCTAGAAGTAATCCTAGACTCATATTTTGATGATTAATTCCTGGCATGCTGTCAAAGATGTCCAAAAATCAAAATTTGAGTTTCAGGAGCGTTCTTCCTATCCGATTGAAACATAAATTTGACATAAAACTGTATATCAAGTCAGAAACTAAATTCCAGATTTCATATTTTTAAGTCACTGGGCTTTTGAGTTATCATGTTTTCATGTTTCTCAAAATACAAACAGATAGTGGCCAATTTCTTGTTAAATCTTTCTCAAAATCTGGTAAACATCAAAGTCAAATATGTTTGCCGAATTTCATCGATCCAGCATGCTACATTTTGGAGTTATCGTGCTAACTTATATTCGAACAGATGGATAGATGAAATTCTTCCAAACCAATTATACTTAAAATTTAATAGAAATCAGCAAATTTGATGTAAAGACTGCATACTGAATTTCAAATGTTTAACTAAAAGCGTTTTTGTCATCTTTGTCACAAAAAGACATGTATGATAGACATGCAAACAATTTTCAAAAATGCGATTTTGGAACTCAAAGAGGTATAAAACTTGGAGATTCGTCAAAATTATCGAGTTCGAAATTTTTGACGATTGCCATACTTTTTCAATACTTCGCACTCAGGAAAGTAAAAATTAATGCACATTTATTGTGTTTATGCATTATATATATTTTTAACTAATCTATTTGTTCTGCAGCAAACCATGTCTTTGCCCGTGGTCAGAGGCAATCAGGAATGCGAGCAAGTCATTGGTGACAGTTTCCTCCAAACATCTACCTGTAATGAGAAGTTGATCTTCCGTCCATTCTCCAACAGAGGCAACGGTGTTGTCGCAACTGTCTCTCAGAAACTCATCTATGTTGCTACCAGTGAAAGGAGATTTACAGGAAATGGTAGGCAACAGATAAATTATGTCTTCTTAAATTGCATTCTATTTTAATCGACATTCTTCTTTTCTTTTTAATCAATAATGTATATTTGAAATTTTTAAATTTCAACAAGAAAAAAAAAATTCTCATGGAAACATCAATTAATTTTTTTTTTGTATTTTTCTGAAACCATTTAGAAAGTTTTTGCATTCCATTTGAAGTTAAATATCAGATAGAGTGGAACTTCACTTAATAAGCATAATTCGTTTCGAATCTTATTGGTAATAGAGAGTCCGAATAAAGTAGTTGGTAAAGCATTGGCTTAGCATTATACTTGTCATCGAAATAATTTTTTGCATAAGAATCCTTGTAAAATAGGGCAATGTGCTTTATTCAGAAAAAGATACTAAAAAATTATGTTCATGCAATTTATTATATGTAATGCGCGCTTTTTACTATTTACAATGCTCGCTACATGAAAATTCCCCAAAGACAATTCTATTTGTATACAATTGCATTATCGCTAAATGAATTTGTAACGTGACTGGTTATTGCCTTACCAGTTGCTTTTCAGATACAATAACTTCCCATACATTTGGTATCGTTTTTTTAATTTCATTGGAGGTTTGTTATTCTATTGTATCTATTGTTGCGTACTCTCCTGACAAAATTCTTCGGAGCTTATTTCTAGGATACAAATTGTACTTTCTTAAGTTTTTCATTAGTTATGACTTTGTTCTTCCACCAGCTTATCGATTCTGCTGCTATCCACCTTTAACTGCATACTTGGTCATATTTGGATAGGTTTATAAGCTGAATAAACTTTCTTTGTAATCACTGAAATCTTTCCATTGATAAAATCTGTCAACAGAACGCTGATAAAGCTAAGTAAATTAATTAAGAAATTCATAAAGTTAATAGATTTTCTGAACTTGTCCACTTTATACTGCATACTTAACAACAGACAAAAACCTTATTGGTGAAGATTCCATAGGCATTTGCTCAAACTCTTCGTACGAAAATATTATAAGCCAAAATGTTTCCTATACCAATATAAAGGTTCTCTTGAAATAAGGGTTTAAAATAGATAGGTTCAAATCAATCCAAGTGACATCGCGGTGTCTCATCACCACTCTTTCTGCGAAACCTCATTCGTTATACGAGTCAGTCATTAATACATTGTTTGTATCAATATGCAAGGTATTCAGGTTGGCATAATATTCTTTAAATACTGTAATAATAATTGCATTAACCATTAACCACTTAAATATTTAAACTAAGCTTAAAGAAATAAAATACAGAAAATTTAATTTGTTTAATTTGTTCTGCTTCTTTAAACTCAGTTTCATTGTTTTCCAGACTATCGTCCAACAACCGAGCCTCTGCTCTACACTCAGGCAAAGCAGGAAGTCAGTTCAGCAAAGATCGAAGAAGAAACCGAAATGGCCATGAGAGAACTATGTGATGCTGCCAAGGTGGACATCTCCATGTCTGTTCCAAGGAAGTTTTCTGGATTGGTTTACAAGTTGAAAAAGCTATCTTTGAGATCGTTAAAGTCTTTCCATCAAAAGATCGATAAAATCTGCCCACAAAACACTGATAAAGCCAGGTAAATCAATAAAGTTACGAGATTTTTCTGAATTTTTAGGTAGTTGACTAGATTAAAAAGTATATTTTAGAGTTTGGTGAATTTGAGAATTTTTTAAATAAATTTTCTCAGTGATTTAACAGATTTTTTTTTCATAAAACCGTCAGAATTTTATTTATCTTTATGTTTTAAGAATTTAAACGGATTTTTGTATTTGAATTTACATATATTTTGATGTTATTTTACATCTTTAAAACCTATTCAATCAAAGTCTAATCTTTTGTGGAATTATTTTTGTAAAAAACTTCATAAATTAAAATCTAATGCATCGTTTTTGTTTAAAATGTGTATATTAATTTCTCAATATTTTTTGATATTCTTGCAATGCAGAATCCTTAGTTTGTTCTGTTAGAAATTGTTATAATTATTATTGTTACACAAAGTGAAAAAAAAGTGCTCTCCTTATTGGTTGAACCCTGATATTTTAAGGATAGGCAGAAATATTGCTTATTTTATAGCTCAGGAACAAACATATTTCTTAATCAATGTGCAACTAAATCTTTTGATATAACTCTAAATTAGAAGATTTTTAATCTAACCTCTGTTTAGTCAACACCCCTTTTTTCCATTTATTGAAAAAATTTGCCATTTAACTGGTATATTTTGTTTCACAGATGTTTTTACAATTTTTTCAATACCAATATTTAAAAATATAGCTATTTTTGGCCACTTAAAAAAATCTCGAATGTATTCACATATTTCAATCTGAGAAAATCTAAATTATGTGTGAAATAACAAGGCTTTCAGATACAATATCTATGCTCGGGTATGAGACGAATATTTATTGATTCCCCAAAAATAAATTCAATTACAAAGTAACTAAAGCTTGAAGTGACAGTTTTTTTTTTCAATAAAAAAGAAAATTTTGAATTTATTCAGATATTTTCTGGAAATTTTTATTCTACTAATGTACTTGCTTTAAATCTTGCACTTCACCATCAAAACTCTAACAGAAAAGGATGAGATTCAATGTGAATTATTTACAAACATCTAATGTATCTAGAGCTGCTATATTGAAATATAAGTCTGAAATAAGAACTATTCTTTTTATTAATTCATTAAAAGCCCATGGTTATTTTTTATTTTCAGGAAGTTCTTCATGGATGCCATTCCTTTGGTCAGCACTGTTGACTCGGCTCGCTTCATGCTCGAAATGATCTCCAGAAAAACCATTTCTGACACCGAAATCAGTTTCTGGCTGACATCTTTGTCATTCATCAACGAGCCAACACCTGAAATCATATCTCTTTTCACGGTATGAATAAAACTTAATTCGTGATTTATGAATAGATTGTTTTTAATATCAAAGATTGTGATAAAGATTGCATGCAGATATTAGTTGCATCGAAACATTAAAAAATATAAGGATGTTAGAAATATACAATGCAAGAATAAATTATTCTTCATGCTTATCGATGAAAATTCAAGACAAATTATCTTCTTATCTTTCAGAATATTTTGACAACAATATTTAAAACTGGATGAACAATATTTGAAGAAATTTATTTATCAATTAATCACGATATTTTTAAAAAACTCTATTTCGAATGAAATAAAAAGAAATTATAAGAAAAAAATGTTTTTAAAAATATCTTCGCAAATAATTAATAGAATTGCGATATTATTAATTATTTATATAGAGATTTTTAAAAAGATTTTTCTTATTATTATATAACTAATAATCAGCAATATTAAGTAATTATAATTCGTTAGTTATTATTTATGGGATAACAATTTTAATGATAATCAGCTACATATATTAGTCTCTACAGACATTATAAATGTGCCATTAAATGTCAATTTTATTAATTCTTAGTAAAATTCACGTTATAAGAAAAAAACAATTTCTATAAATTATAACTACAATTAATTCATCTGAAAGATCTGTCATGTATCAATAAAAATTGCTTGTTGTATTCTGATTTATTTTTTGGAGCTTAATTTACTTTTAATGTACTTTAAAAAAATAACAAAGTTCTTAAGTAAGAAAAATAAAAAAAATATTTATATGTTACAAAAAATTACATAGTAACTTTTATAATATTTCATATAATGCTTATATGCATTGAATCTATTAAAACACATTAAATTGGCGTATATATTCTTCAAATTTAGTGAAATAATCAAAGAAATAGTTGAGATCTTCATTATAAAGCTAAAAATTGCTTGCTGTTTGATTTTTTTTGTTGAAAACCCCATTTTTACATTAAGATACTTGCAATTTAATTCAAAGTTCACACTGATGAATACACAGTACCACATACAATAATCTAAATGCAAATTATTTCTTTCTCTTTATAGCCACTTCTCGAGGGTCGTTACACCCAAGGCATCTTGGGGGTATCCGCTCTGATTCGCAATTTCTGTAACGGAAAGGACTGCTCAGGAATTCCAGAAGTTCAGGCAGCTGTGAACAAGCTTTCAGAAAACTTGGGAGAAAACTGCTTCAGCTCTGACGACAAGAATGTAAATAACATTTTCCCTCTCTTTTTATTAATTTATCTCATCATAATAAATCGAATACTGTACCAACTGATACTAGAGAATACAATGCAATACTACCTGTTTGAAGAAGTCTTATAATGCCAACTTAACTGAATTGATAGTTGAAAAGTCACTAAGCCCGTCTTAGCGAAGATATTGTTTTGCTTCAAAAAATAAACAAGAAATGATAATCTCTTTTTGCTAATTAAATCAGTTGTAATTATATTGTGTGGAATTTGTCAGTTTTCCTTTAAGTTTTATATAGAGTAAAAATTGGATTTATAAAAATTGTGAATAGATGCGATAAAAAAATATTGATGATGGGGATAGGATGCCCCAAATAAGGTTTAGTACCACCTTGAAATAATATTTAAGTAAATCCCATTTACTTAGAGTACTTATAATTGCATGATTTCCAAAAAAATATGAGAATTTAAAAAATGGGTTTAGCATGTATAGCATAACATTTTGATATATTTAATAGAATAATGATTATTAAAAAATTAGAAGTTATCTAAGTTCAGTATATAACGAATACGTAGACATAATACTCCAGAGAAAGTGGAACATCGCCTTTAAGTATTAAGGCACTTCTACCTCACTGAGCAATATATGACGCCTTTAATGAAGCATGTTAAGCATGCATGCAAATACTGTTAACCAAATGCATTCGCCATAGTATTCTAAATAGTTAGTCTTTAGTTAGCAACGTATTTAAATGTAATAATAATACAATGAACAATGCGTTTATATTATCTGAGCATAAATATGGTTTTATGCTATCCATAACGGCAGATAATAATAAAATAATTATCCACTTATTTGCATAGGAAAGAAAATGCTCATTTGCAGCCATATTTCTATCAAAAAAAGTTATTTTTTTAAATGAAAATGGAATTCAAACAAGTGATAATTACCAAATATAATGAATCCGCTTATACTTATCAATCCATTTCAGAGCAAATTTCACTTATGCGTTATTATTTACTTGTTTCAAAAATATTCATACTTCAACTATATATCAGTGTGAGAAAATGACTTGATATTTATAGTGTAGTTTTGGTTTGAGATTTTATGACTCAAAAACTAATATGAAAGTCATATTGTGCTAAAATATTTTTATTTCTAGTTAAAAGTATATTATTTAGAGGGATTTAATGTAGTAATTTATGGGGATTTAATATAATAATTTATAGAGATTTAATGTAGTAATTTATAGGGATTTAATGTAGTAATTGATAAGGATTTAATGTAGTAATTTATAGGTATTAATTATAGTATTATTTATAGGGATTAAAAACAATATTAACCCTTTTATGCCTACTGTTTCATGAATAGAAATATAGATTACTGTTAATAGTGAATACTGTTCTGGAATAGTAGGCATGTATGGGTTAAAGCAAATCTTTTGTATCTTATAATGATAGAGTCACGCTAGATAGGCATAATCAAAACATTTCCTTTATAATGCCATAAAATAATCATAGGTATGTGCTAAATATAATTTGCAGTTAACTTGAGTAGATTTAAAAAGTGATATTTTAAATATGAACTTTAAATCTGTACTTAAAAAGGGAATTTTATTTCATGCCGTTGGGAAAAAATCATCAAGAAACGCAGCAATTTTGCCGAAACTTACGAACTATAATTTTTACGAATTAATTTTGAGCTCGTTGTACGTGATATTTTATCGCTGCATACAAAACTACTTCTCCTTGTGAAGTAAATATGTTTAATAATGTTATCTTTTACAGGTTATTCTTTCATTAAAAGCAATCGGAAACATAGGACACCTTTTTGGTAAAGAAAACGTACTTGAAGCTTGCTACAAGAATCCACAGATAAGAACTGAAGTTCGCTTAGCCGCAATTGAAGCTTTTAGACGAGCCAGCTGTGACGTCAGCGTAAGTAAAACAATTAAAAATTTATATTAAAAAAATACAATTTTAAATATATTTTCATCAAAGAAAAATTCTAAAAAATTAATTTAAAATGCACTGCAGTCTTATGAAAACAGATACCTCATGTTCCAAGTAAAGATTAAAACTTTGGTGGTGATGAACAAATTATTTTTCATTTATTCATCTGAATAATTGTATTTTTCAAAACGTTAATAAAATTAATACTTATTTAAATTTTAATGCAAATTTGGCTTATAATGTTTAACCTTAACATTTTACTTTAGATTTCAAACTGATTCATTATGTTTTAAGCAACAGTTAAGGGACTATCAAAAATATAAAACTATTGTAAATGTTATATCTATATAAAACAGTTTTGTTACGTTTTAAAGATAATTCATTATAATAAATTAATGAAAATTTTTTGAAAACCGATACTATATGTTATATAAATATTAAAATCATGGGAAAAACGGACAAATTGTCTTTCAATTATTCTTCTGAATATTATCATTTTTCATTAAAATAATAATTTATTTCAAATAATTTCTTTATTCTAATTTAAAGCATAAAGCTGTAATATTTTACTTTAACACTTTACCTCAGATTTCTAGCTAATTAATTAAAAAAACATTTTAGGAACTGTCAAAAATACAATACCTTTGTAGCTGTGTATTATTTTTGTTATATTCAAAGTGGGTTTAAAATAGCTTTTTTTTTATCTAAATAAATTAACGTATTAAAAAACCCTAAATTAATAATATATTAGGTTGTTCGGAAAGTAATTTCGTTTTCTCCTGACAAAGGATTTAATTGCATTTTTCGTACCCAATTTCATACTTAAACCGCAAAATCATTTTATGTTTTAAGAGCTGATATAGCAAGGCTTGAGTGTGAAAAAGTGCAGCTGATTCTTCGCAGTAGTTTTTGGATGGTGCCCTTTTAAATATGGAGAGCAATAAACAGCATTTTCGTCATTTTTTTCTTTTTTGCTATATAAAAGGTAAAAATGCTGTTCAAGCCAGAAATAAATTAGCCAATATGTGTGGAGAAGATGTGTTAACAGTACATCAGTACCAGAACTGATTTGCAAAATTTTTCCTTCAAATGAGGAGGCCAAAAACCACCTCGATCAGTTTTTTTTTACAGCAAAGACCAAAACTTTTATGAGCGTGTAATCATGTTACTACCAAAAGGTATTAGACCAGAATGGCAATTTTATAATTTAATAAATAATTTATTCATTAAACGAAAATTTCTTTTCATTTTGACACAAAAATACGAAATGACTTTCCGAAAGACCCAATAGGTTTGTAAAGAATTAAATGAAGAATAAATTTAGAAAGAATAAAGAAATAAATTTTGAAGCTGATCAAAGAAACTGAACTTTTAAAAGCGTAGCCTTTTCGTTTTAATGTTTGATATTCTTTTCGATAGATATTCTTAAGTATTCTAAATAAATTCCGGTATATTATTCGATTAAATCTAAATAAATGAAAGTATATTATTCGAATAAATCTAAATATGGAACAAAACGTTAATCTATGATTTAATTGTTGTAAACTTGATAAAATAAAAATATTAAAGAAGAGTAATAAGTTAAAAATATTTAATAAGAATTATTACACATTTTTATTATTATCTTATTAAAAGATTAAATGTTTTTCAGAGGGAGGAATTAATGAAAGCTTACAGCAACTACAATGAAGATACCGAAATTAGGATTGCTGCTTATTTGGCTGTGATGAAATGTCCTACAATTTCTCGCATTCAGGAAATTAAAGACGTTCTATTGAATGAAAAGATCAATCACGGTAAGAATCATATCAGGTCGTAAAAAACATTTAATAAATGCAATATGCTCTCGAGTATGTGGTCTAATGTTATTGAAGGTCAAGCTGGTTAACAAAAAAAGCTGAATAGGCTGAAGTTCTATGAATTCATTTCTTTTCCCCACCAATACCAGAATGATGTTTTTATATCAAAACTCACTGCTTTAACAAGTATTTTTTAACTTCTTACTGAGTACTAAGCCCTTCATTTATCTCAAACTAAGTAGAATGCTAACGCGGCTCGGTGAATCATAGAAGGGGGTGCTGGTAATGTGTTGAGTTAAAATAGAAGACTCTATTCTGGTGGTTTATATACTACTTTCAAGACAATATTTGTAATAAAATAAGTTAAAGGCTGTTTAAACATTTTAACATAAATTCTGTAATACCTAATTTAAAGGCAGGAGAAGTAAACAAAAGGATAATATAAATCATAGGCATAATTTTAAAGAAAATTGGTTCAAACTGATTTTGTTTTTCACTAATAAATTATTACATAGATATGAAATGGTAATTCTAAGATAAGAGTCAAACTTTAGAGTTTTTAAGTTCCGGAAATGCCTTCAATAGATGCAATAAAAGAAAACTAGGCCATATAATACGGAAGCTCGATAGTCGCGAACCGGAGTTGTTGTAAGTTGCTATAATTCCTTTTATTATTATTATTTCTGAATATATTTTTTGACCTCACATTCTAAGCTGAGCAAGATTTCAGACATTTTCTTATAAAATGGAATTTTGAGAAAATGCTTTTCAAAAACTGTTAGATAAATTTTTTGATCTATTTTCCACCTTTGTGGAGTTACTGTTCTGGAGAAAGAGTAATCAAATGAAGCAAACATTTACCAATTTTGCATGAAGTTACAGAAAGCATATCAGAGGATATGCCTTTTTGTAGCTTTTAGTTGTAAAACGGGTGAAGCCTTTTTTCTGCATGCTTTGCATATTGCTCTCTCTGTTAGGTTAATCATATTTAAATCGAAAGTATTACCTCACCTTATCTGTACAAACTCTATATTCTTGCCCTTTTTGCAGTTGGTTCTTTCATTTGGACTCATCTGACTGCCTTGTCCAAGACCAAGCACCCAGAAAGGAGAGAGATCAGAGACATTGTATCGAACTTGTATCTCATGAACAAATTTGCATCCGATGCCAGGAAGTTTTCCACAGCCAGCGAAGCCCACTATTTCTTAGCATCCATCGATTCAGGCATTCACGTTGACAGCCACTTGATTTTCTCTACTGATTCCTATTTGCCACGAACAGCCATGTTCAACCTCACTGTTGATATCTTTGGAAAGAGCTGTAATCTTTTCCAGGTATGTATCCGAGTTCTTTTTAATATAAATAATGAAAAATCATAACAGTTCAATTTAATTCTCATTAGTACGGTTAAAAAAAGAAATTTGTTGATGACTACTCTGGTAGACACGTGCATATAACGATTAACTTATCCGCAATGGATAATGCATTTGTAATGAGATATGGATAATACATATTAGTTTATAATAAGGACCATGTAAATAATGTGCCACAATAAGAATCATTTTTCTGTAAAGTGGTGGGAATTAATTTCATATTTGAACAAATTTTTTTGTCGTCATTTTAGTATATAATTAGTTCCATATTTCAATATATTTTTGGATCAATATTACATTAATATTTTGTTTTAGAAGCTTTCTAGGAACAAAAATATGGTTAATTTACTTAATATGAATCATGAATGTAAAACATTCAAATATGAATGCTTTATTATTTATGGATAACATTAGTCTTATAAATACGGTAAAAAAATTGATCATAATGTATTAAGTAATATCCTGTAGAATTATACTTGACAGAATGCTAATATTATCCTAATAGTCTATAATGGATAGAAATTATAATTTTTCCAAATGTATCTATTTGCATACTGGACTAATTGTATCTTTATTTAATGAATACCACCTTTTACCCAGCGTCTCAAGGTAAATATCTATTCTGTATATTCGGAAAATCTGTCTTAAGGGCTAGTGATTAAAAAATTAAAAATATGCATGAAATAGATGAAGAAATGGGGAAAAAGGTCACCTAAAATTTGTTGTTAATTGCTTGAATCTTTCAAACTATAATCACATGGTTTCTAAGGGTAATTTGTGGGTTAAATTGTTTGCTTTTTACATATAATTTTAATAAGTCTGTTTGGATCTTTATAATGTTTATAATGCAAATAATTTCAGATTGATGGTCGCATGGAAGGCTTAGAACAAGTTGTAGAGAGCTTTTTCGGACCTGGTGGATATTTCCCACAAAAGAATATTGCTAAAATCTTGAGAGAAAAGAGATCTGTTGACAACAACAAACTGAACTTGATTGACAGCCAGGTGAGAAGAAATTCCTTTTTTAAACAAAGAAATGAAACATTTACATTAGGTACAAATTACTATTTGTACCTAAATATTTATGTCATACAATAACTGCTTCTTATTTCAGTTCAACCAACACTACAAAAATCCTGTCCAGCCGTATGGATCTCTAGATGTCAAAGTCTTTGGAACATCCATGTGGTATGAACAGTTTAGAAGCAACGGAGATGGTTCTCCTGAAATTAACTTGTTGGACATTGTCACCAAACTAGCTGAAGAGAACGATAAAGAATATTCCAGAAGTTTTACTTTCTTGGACACTACCTTCACTGTCCCTATGACCAGTGGTTTGCCTCTCAAGATTGCTCTTAATGGAACTGCAAGTGTAGGACTGAAGATTGGAGGAAAATTCGACGTGAAATCTTTTGATCACGTTGATGTCTTGGGTCACATCGAACCAAGGTAAGCACATTCATATTTTGTATTTCTCCGAAACTCCATAAAAATTATATATGACTTAAAACTTTTATAAAAGTACTTTCACTTTGTAAAATAATTTAGTGAAAACAATAAATAGAAAAATGTTTTTTATTAGAGAATAAAAGGGAACGAATTATCTCTTTCTTTACAGTGGAGCTGTTGAAATTTCCGGTCTCTTGACCGTGGACGCTGGTCACTTTGCACGTTCTGGTATGCGAATCATCAGCACCATGCATTCATCATCGGTCCTTGATGGAAAAGTACAGGTGAGAAATGGTGAAGTGGTCAAGGCTCAGCTCAATATGCCCAGGGACAGAATTGATGTCTTCAACATCCAGTGAGTACTTAAATTCTTGATTATTTAGAAGAAAATATAATGATGTATAATGTTGTTTATTATAAAATATAAAATTATTATTTTGATTTATAATTTCTTACGTTTCATCCATAATTCTATGACATTTAATTTATACTAAATGTTTTAAACTTGAATTGATATAATGATCTCATTTTTTAAATAAATTGTTGAAAGATACCTGCGAGGAAATATTTTGCATGTTGGTGATTCAACTGACTATAGTTGATTTATTAAAATTCTTATGAAAATAAAAATTTTTGAAGCACATTTTCAAATAAATTAATTTCTGGAAAAATGTAAAAATATTTTAATTTTACTCATAATTTTTCAAATGAGAAAAATAAAAATAGGTTAATGGAATCAAAAGCATTTCTTTCAAGCCAGTAGTATTTTAAAAGATTTTAAAAAATATTTTATAACGTATGATAATCCATTATAATGTTCCGAGTTTTAGTAGAACTTCCACGTGGCGCCATCTGTAAAACTTTTATGGAACGATAAGTTTGCATTATTTTCTTTAAATATATATATACATATGTATTTTCTTTTAAATATCATAAAAATATTGCTCATATATATCAGGTTTCTAAGTATCAGAAATAAAATTTTAAATGTATTCTATTTAAATAGAGGCAGAAGAAAAGGAAACGTTTTTGAAAAATCCTAAAGTCAAAGAATGTCACGTAAGATCGTAAAGTAAATAGAGGAATGAAAAAGTGAAGAATTCAAAAAAAAAAATTATTTATTTTCTACAAATTCCACTATAGCACATTAAGAATAAAAACAAACCTTTTAATGAAAATATAAATCGAATTGCATGAAAAATGAAATAGCAGAATATCTCTTATCAAGAATGAAAACAATTAATATAATAAAAATGAAATACAAATTTTGTTATTTCTTATTTATTAATAAATATTTAAGCGATAATAATAAGAAATATATAAATATTGTTTAAAATAATTTATTCGAGCATTAAAAAATTAACTTTTTTTAACATTTAATTTGTCTACAGGAGCAAGATGTATCTGGTACATGGTACTGAAGAACGAGAAAAAGCTACTGACAAACGAGAAGGAACACATTTGCAGAGCTGTACCGGAAGAGGAATATCGAAAGTTTTTGGTGTGAAAGTCTGCTCTTCTCTGGATCTCCCACCATACAGACCCAACTCTCCTCTTCAGCCTCTGAATGGACCAGCATCTTTCAGTTTGTACATTGAAAAGACTGACCCTACCCTCAAAAGTTACAACTTCGATGCTCAATGGAAGAGTGAAATGGTGAATATTTTTAGAAATATAAAAATTCTTGAACATTGTGTGTCGCTTAACAATCACGTAAAAAACGTCATTATAGGTGCCATTGATTTTTAAAAAATATTCACTCACCAGTAAGGCACCAGTCATCGTGATATAAAATAAGGGTTTGCCTGTTTAAAATATGACAAATTTGTGTCTATATTAGCCAGATGCAGCTTGTTAGTATCATGTTAATGGAAAATTATTTGTAATCCTCTATTATTTTTCTATTCCACCAAACTGCAAGTTCTAAAATACAAGTTAAATTTGTAGAACGATAATGTACAAACAAGTAATGCAATAAAGTAAAACGATGATGTAGAATATCGCATATAAATTTGGATTGCTGAGAATTTATAGTGTATTTCAAAAGTCAATGCGTGTGAGATTTCAGGTGTAGTTCTTAAACTTGTATAGCTAAATTAGCGGATGCCGTTACAAAGGACTTCAGTGTTATTATTGATGACAAAGATTACTTTTGATTTCAGTCTAAGCTGGGTATTGTTAATGTTAAATTTCGTTATTGCTGGTAAATTTCGTGAAAAAAATGACTTTTTAAATAAAGATCATATACTCCTTTTCAAAGTGCATAAAGATGGCTGATTACTTCTTGGCCTGAAATTATATTTGGCATATAAATAAGATTGTAGAAGATATCATACAATATTGCTATAAAAAAGTAAGGAATAAATTGATACAATTTTAGTTCTGGTAATAAAATCTTTCACATAAAGTAACCGACACAAAACAGAAAGGTAATGAATAATATTTATTTTCAGAAAAAGGGAGGATTCGTCAAGCATGGAGTGCTTTCTTTGAATACTCCAGAGTCGAGAGTGGATAGAGATGTGAAAATGGAGTTCTACGTCAACGAAGCAGACCATACTGCCACTCTGAAGATTAAAACACCCATGAAGAAACTTGGAGTTAATGGTAAATAGAATTTCCAGGCTATCCTTTCATTTTTAAAAATTAAACATGATGTGGAGTTTGAAAAATATCATATCATATCAGGAACTGTGATTACAGAAAAAAGAAATGCATTCACATATTGAGATTTTATGGAAAATACAAAGCAAATCTAATTAGGAAATTAAGATAAGCGAGTTTGTGACTTTGATTAGTAAATTGGATTCTATATCCGGTATTGTTACAATGTCAGGGTTCGAAATGTCGAAATATTATCAACAAAAGCTCTCGTGGATCAGTACAAATGTGATTTTAATTTATCAATAAAAACTGAGGTTCAGAACAATGAGGTTTGTTCGCAAAGTACTTTTATAACTTCCAGTTGGGAAGTAACCTATCTTGAACTAAAATTCTAAACGGATATAGAGTAAACTTGAAATAAAATTCAATTTCTTGGCTAGTACCATTCCACTCTCTGACTTTACCTAGTGAATTTACCCTTAGTTGATTTTGTAAAGAATGAAAGGCTTAATTTAATATAAACATCATAAATAAATCAAAACTAAGCATTGAATATTATATTTTTCTCTTAATTTTTCAGAATTATAAGATTTCACTTTGGAAATTTAAATTACTTGCCTATTTGTCGATATCATGAGATATTATTTAACCATTGAGTTACAGAAACTATTAGAATAGACAAATATATGTTTATAACTATTCAAATTTATATTATTTAAGTACTTGTACTTGAAAAAAATAAAACATATTTTTAAAAGATATACTTGTTTGAATATTGTAAACTTATGATTATTGAAAAATTAGTTACAAATATGCAATAAAATACCAATATGATTAATTCAACAATTCAAACAATCCCATTAAATTCTAGAATATTTTATTTAAAATGAAATTTAAAAGTGTTCAAACAAAGTATTTTTAACTTTTTCTAAATGTTATACTTCAATGAATTAAAATTTATTATTTGTTAAACCATTAATTATTTGTTCACTAAACTAATTATATCTTTTTTTGATAATTATTTTTAAATTCATCTGTCTTTCTATTAAAAAATTCTCATATTGATGTGAATTTTTCTTCTAAATTTTAGCTAAATTAGTGGATGCCGAAACAAAGAAGTTGGACTTCAGTGTTAATGTTGATGACAAAGATTACTTTTCACTTCAGTCTGAGTTGGGTATTGTTAATGTGAAGAGTTCCATGTACAATGTTCAATCTTCATTGGAAGTCAGAATACCATCTGGACGTTTCATGGCTGCTTCTGCTACTGCTGATATTAGGACAGGACAAAAATATTCCGGCCAACTGAAAATTGAAGACCTGACTGAAAAACCAATATTGGCCAAATGTAAGATTAATATACTTAAATGTAATAATGTAATTCACAAGGTCATTTTTAAGGACTGAACTATAATATTAATATTTAATTCTTCATTAAAATTAATTTCAGAGATTAATTACCGGAATTACGGATATTACAATAAAAATATTAGAATCAGTGTTATTATTTTAAATATAAAGTGACTTTAAGAATCTACTTAATGTCTAGTAATACCATTTCTTTTTGCGTTTTAAATTTTAATGTAAATAAATTGTAAATCACGTTTATGTAACTTCTTATTAGAAACTGATAAGAAATATTTTTATAGGTAACTTTGAAATTGGAAAGAAAGATCGTTATGATATTGAAGCCAGTCTAAGCAGTTTTCCTTTGGATGGTACAGTTAAGGGTTATGCACAGATGGGTGATAATATTTCTTCCCGCATCACAGCTGAATACAAAATTTTGGAAGGAAAAATGAATAAATTGAGCATCGTCGGAAAGATGAGAAATTTGTCAGCTGCTGCTCTAACTAAATATTCTGGTTCTCTGAATGTACAGGCATCTGTTCTTCCAGAATGGAACACCGAATTAGTCTTCGAGACCATGAAAACAACTGGCCACATTGAGAACACTGTTTCTGTATCGCTTGGAGATGGAGCAAGAAGTAGAATACACACAATCAAATTGCAGGAAATCTTGAGGTATGAAGGAAGCCTGAGCGACAACAAAGTAGATGGGTCCATCAAATTGTTCTATCCAGAAAAAAATATCAACTATGGGCTTAGCGTTAAACACGAGAACACTGAGAGCTCATTGAAGAACTTATTGGAAATTCAATATGCTAAAAACAGGCAAATCAGCACCGATGTACAATTGAAGAAAAGTACAGGAAATCTGTTTTCTGTCGCAGGTGATGTAAAACTTAATTATCCTGGACGTGAAGCAGCTGTACAAGTAGAATTGGCACAGAATAGCAATAAAGAATACAGAGGAACTGCATCTTGCCAGTGGCAGAAGGGAAGACGAGTAGCTGCCGTTCTCCACTACAAAGACAAATGTGAAGGATCCCGCCTGAAATACGAAATAGACGGAAACATGAATTTACCTGAATCAAGCCCTATTGCCTTTGCTACTATTGTTTCTTACCACCGTGGGCAATTTGCTGGATCTGCAGAAATGAGCCAAGGTGTTGACAAATATCGTGCCAAAGCTGATGTTACAACTGGAAATGGTTTGAATCACAGAATGGCAGGTCAGTTGGTGATCAAAAATGATGTTTATGGAATTGATGCTGCTATTGTTAGTGTTAAAGATAAAGTAAATGGCAACGTTGAAGTAAAAATGCCTAATCGCCAAAGAGCAACTGTCAAGTTTGAGGGAAGAATGGGTGACACTTTGAAGTTTGGATCCTTTGAAACTTATTGGGATGCAGACAGAGATACCAGCAAGAAATTTGTCTTAAATGGTGAGTTGCGCAACCAAGCTGATGGTTATGATGGAAAAGTTTTCATGCAAATTCGTCGAAGAACAATTAAGGGAGCTGTCAGCACTAGCTTACAAGGAAACCTTTTCAGTTCTCAATGGAAAAGTAACAACAAAATTGAATTTGAACTATCTCCAACAGAAAAATTTACCGGTATTTTGTCATCAAATGTGCTTTTTGACAGATCCAGACAGCAGCTTGCTAGTCACATCGAATTAACTTCTCCTTATAGTGGATTTGAGAATATAACTCTAGGTGTCACACATCTCTATGCCAACCAGCAATGGGATAGTGAATTGTCAACCTTATTGCCATGGGGAAATGATATCACTCTTTCCAGTTTCGGTAAATATTCATTTGCTCGCGGAAGTTCCAATATTGAAACATCAGCCAAGATATTGTCTTCATATAGAGGATTTGAAGAAATGTCTGTCTCAGTTACTCATGGTAACAATGTTAGAGAACTGTCTAACAAAGCTGAGGTAAAATGGGGAATGGGTCAAAGAATATTCTATCACATCACCGGTGTTAAACAGGCTTCTACATTAAGAGGATCTTTGAAATTAAACACTCCTTTCTCGTACTGTAAAGATATTTCTGCCGAAATCAATCACGCCCATACCTACAACAATTTTAGAACAAGAGGTGAAGTTCAGTGGTCTCCATCTAAAAGGTTAGCTTTTAATTCTGAAGGTAATCACGAACTTAGTGGCCGAAGAAGGATCTGCACAATTAACTTTGAAGGTTCTTCTCCATTTAGAGGATTCGAAAGCACAACAGCTAAATTAACGTACAGCAACGATGGATTTGCTGTAAATACAGATGTAGAAACCATGTGGAATAGAAATAAAATTACATCTTCTTTAAGTATGTCTAGAAGAAACCAACTGATGAATAAGAATCTCGAAGGTAAATTCAGTTTCACAAGCCCTTTCCGAAATTACGAAAATGTGCAAGTGTCAACTTCTTTCGAAATGAATGATAATTCATACAAAGTCAATGTTGATGGTCAGTTACCCCACAGATCAACAGTGTCTCTGAACTCTCAAGGTAAGATGGTCAGCTGGAATGATATTGAAGTCAATGCTGTTGTAATCAACAACTTCCCAAGATACATGGACGCTCAAAGAATTTCTCTTGATTTCGTTCACAAACTGCATAATGCTAAGTTAAGAAGCACACTAGATGCATCTTACGGAAATGACCGCTTAACTGTAGTACTTATTGGCTTAACTGAATCAGGCTACAATTCAAGAAATTCTGAATTTTCTTTCACTGTCAATACACCTTTTAGAGGTTTTGAAGAACTGAAAGTAGATTTCGGACATAACCAGAGAGGATCTGAATATCTTACAAAGCTACAAATGAATAAAAACAAACTAAGTGGTTCATTGACGCACAAACTGACAGTTCGAGATGCCCTGAATTTCGATACTCTATTTGAAATGACATCAACCTCTTCTTTACCTAATGGAAAGATTTCAATTGTCCAGGCAAGTAATGGCAGACAGCTAGAGCACACTAGTTTCGTAGAATGGGACAAGAATAAGAAAATACATCTGAATGCCCAATATTTAGATAAGACCTTTTTGAAAGAATTCCTGGTAAAATTTACAACACCGTTCCGAAATTACAAAGACATGGAACTCAAGGCTAGCATGGAATGCACGGATATGGAACACAAAGGTGCCCTTTCTTTTGTCTGGGATCGACGAAACAAGATGACACTATCTGCTGATTTAGTAAACTACAGATGGGAAAGTCTGAAATCCCAAGTGGAATTCACGAGCCCATTCAGGGGATATGAATTCTATTCAACAACTGTCAAGTATGATCTAACCGGTCATCGTAAAGAAGCAGAGGCTTCAATTCTGTGGGATGTAAAAAATAGGAAAGCTATTGTTACAAAAGGCAGTTTCTTGTACTCCAGTCGATTGATGAATATTGACTTGTCCCTAACAACACCCTTTAGTGATTTTGAGCGAGTTATTCTTATAGGAAAATATGAAAACAAAGTACCAGAGCAAAACATCAATATACTTTATGAACGAGGATGGAGAAGAATCAATCTTGTTGGAAAAGCAATTTTACGAAACAATGATGCTGAAATAAATATTGATTTCAGCAGTCCTTATAGAAGTCTGACTGAACTGAGTGCTTCAGCAAAATACAGAAAAATCAGAAATGGCTTGAGAGGTGAAATTGCAACTCAGTGGAATGAAGTTAACAAATATAAGGTATCAGCTGAATACGAACTTCAGTCAAAATCTGGCAAAGGAAGCCTTGAAGTTCTTACTCCCTTCAGGAATTTCGAAAAAGTTAACATTGATGTTAGCGGCAGCTATTCCAACTCCAAAATTAATTCTGAATTCAATGCTCAGTGGGATAATAATAAAAAGGTTGTTTTGACGTACGACATTTACAAAGGCTCAGACGATAGTGAAATGAATATTAAATTCCTTAGTCCATTTGAAGGTTATAGGGAACTCACTGCAAAATCTTCATACAAAATAAGACCCAATCAGTATGAACACAAAGTAGAGACAAGAGTCAATCAGAAAGACTTGTATGAATTATCTGTCATTGCAAAGCGTGGCGGCTCCCATTATGGAGAAATCCAGATGAGCTTAAATTCACCAGTATCACCATTCAAAAATGTTGAAATGCTCCTCACCCTTGACCTGAACCCTGAAATGTTCCATTTGATATCTGCTCTGCAATGGGAAGAAGAAAAAGCAGATATTCAGTTGTTGCTGAGCAGAAAAATGAACCAGTTTTATGAAGCTAAATTGAAACTTAACACACCTTTTGAAGGTCTTAAAACTCTTTCTTTTGAAAGCTCTCTTAGAAATGACAGGAATCAATTCATGGATGGTCGAATCAACATTGTGACACCCTTCAAAATTCTTCGAAGCTTTAATGCATATGGCGAATTTAAAAATGACGACGCTGGTTATTTAGTTGATCTTAAAGTAGACACACCTAACAAGAACATGAGAATCTTAGGAAAATTGTCTAATAGTCAGTTCCAGCCATTCATTGCATCATTGCAAGTTGATGCTCCTTTCACTTCTTTCAAATCAGTTCAATCAAATGTTGAACTGAATGTAATTCAATGGAACCGTGCAAAAGCTAAGTTGTCCACAAACTCTGCTCTATTTTCTCATGCTGTAGAGGTTCAGATCTTGCAAGATGATGGAAGTTTGAATTTTAAAGTAGATACTGATTCGTCAGCCCTTGCTTCTCGAAAAGCTATTGCTACTTTGACTGCTAACTATGAAGATTTAAACAGAATCTCCTCAGAAGTTTCAGTAGAAGTTTTAGGAAATGTACATTACATGAACGGACAATACAAATCCAGTGGAAAGGTATCAGAAGTTGAGATGAAAATGGAAAGTTCGATCTTGCCCGATGGACAAGCAGGCATGAACGCTAAGCTCTCTCGTCGTCGTAACGATAGAGTTTTAGATGGAGAAATTAACATCAATTTCGCAAGCTCAACCCACCAAATCAGTGGAAAATATGAGAATAAAGGAAATCAAATCTCCACTAACATTAAAATTGACAGCGATCTCTTATCATTCTCTACTCTGGAATCTGAAGCAAAATACATCAACAGCAATGGCCGAGATATGGAAGTTTCATTCTCTGCTTCAACTCCCTATTCATCACATTCTTTTACCAGCAGCCTGAAGAATTATGAAGGAGAAAAGATTGCTCAACTGAAAATCGACTGCCCAATGGTATCCTACTTAAATCCATTCACCATCACTAGTACTTTCAAACATGAAGGCTACAGTTCCATGGATCTTAGCCTATCAGTGTCGACACCAGGAAAGGAAGTTCGAGTAGCTGGAAACATGAAGAATGAAGAGTGAGTTGAATATAAAATTTATATAACTCTTAGAATAATTTAATACTGAATAATCTTGAAAAAGAAGGAAATTATTTCTAGAAAAAAATCACAAGTATTGAGTGAAAAATATTCATGGTACATTTTACTTTTTTTAAAAAGGCATAAAACAAAATTGAATTTGAAATCCCTAGAAATTTAATAGCTTAACTTTAATGGTTATAAACAATTATGCAATGTCTAATATAACCCATTGTCTTAAAAGTCAACTAGAGCTTGTATTTAAATATAACAAAACAAATCAGTAAGCTCAAATTGAAAATATTGTAAAACATTTAACCTTTCTTCTAAAGAATTAATTTGAAAGGCTGGGATAATACAATTCATTATTTCAGATATATTTAAAGAGTTTTTAAGTGTCAATGTTATTAATAATTCTTTTCCATAAAATATTAAAAATAACTGATATATGACTGATATTTGTTTCCTGACAAGTTTTAAAATCTTTTCTTTTACTTTGAACAGATGGCAAAATGTTGAAGCATTCCTTACCGTTAATACTCCATTCGAAGTTTTGAGAATGATCCGCTTAGATGGACGTTTCCGTAATGATAATTTCCAGAACATTGATGGTAACTTCCAAATAGAGACATCAAACAGCAACTTCCCATCTTTGGGCGTAACTTCCAAACTCAGCAGAACAGAAGGATCTGAAGAAATGTCTCTTATGTTCAAATTGCCTCTTCGCAACTATCGATCCGTCCAATTGCTAGGAAATGTCCACTACAACAAAGATTACTCCAGTGCTGATTCTAGAATTACTTTTACACTTCCACAAAACAAATATGTAGTTTATGGTCAATATGGCAAAAGCCGTTCCAGAATATCTGGAAGAGGAGAAGTAGAATTCAACAACAATAAATGGAGCGCTACTGGCCGACTGGAACGCAACTCTGAAAATCAAGATATTGCCCTCAGTATTTCTACTCCAAGTTCTCAAACTTACACCTTCGGTGGAGCTTACGGAAATTCAGGAAACCGCCAACAGCTCGCTGTAAGTTACAGTAGTCCTTCAAATGAAAGATATTCCTGGAATTCTACTTTAGTCTACCAGAATATTGGCAGCTTTTCAATTGACTTCCAAGCTGAAAGTCCTTTCATCAACTACCGAAGCGTGTCAGGAAGTGTAAACCAGCAATCAAACTCTAATTCTTTCTCAACAAATATTGAATACACAAAGAATGGAAGAAGAGGATTCTTAAAAGTTTTCCATCGAAATCAAAGAGACGGATTGAAAGGATCAGTCCAAATGGGTTGTCCTTACACTAAGGTCAGAGATCTGAAACTGTCCTACAGTCGTGTAAAGAAACATACAAACATTGAAGACAGTGTAGAATTGGATTACAACCGTGCAAAGCAACTGAAGATGGAGGTTATTCTTTTCGGAGAAAAGTCTTCTCACTTCGTTCTCGATGTTCCAGTTCTGCCTCTGACTGTAACTGCAGACAGTAAAAAGATATCCAATGGAAGAGAATTGAACTTCAGGTCCAATTATTTCTCTAGAGTTGTATCTTTCCGAACATCACACCAGTGGGATTCCAGACAAATTCTTCATGATGCTGCTTTCAGCTGGGATGAAAGAGCCGAAAAGAGAATATCTTATGATTTTAAATTGGCTAACACCGAATCAGGAAAAGAATTGTGGAGCAGGATTGATACACCCTTGAGATCCTTGATGTTGAAAGGAAACTTTACCAAAACAAGCCGAACTGGATCAGGTGGAATTGACTTCTATTGGGATGCTGCTCGCTCTATGGAGAAACATATGGCTGTTGTATTCGTGCATGCAGATATCAGCACAGACGCACAGACTTCTCATAAATTGGAACTTGTTATGGAACATCCAAAGTTGCAAAAGGTAAATTTTAGCTTCTAAATTTGCTATGTTTTTAGTTCCTATTCTTTAACACTTACGCATGTTTAAATAACTTTCAGTATATTTAGCAACTTAAAATTTTCGGATTTTAAATAAACACTTAAAATTAAAAATTTATAAAACTAAATTTAAATACACTGAAAAATTTATAATACACCTTAAATTTTCGGAAATAAACTATATATTTGGGTCATGCAGTATTTCTGTGCCTTATTATTATAAATATTTAACAATTGGAATCGAATTCACAAAGCCACATTGTTCAAATTAATATTTTGACGCCTGTTCCGAAAAGAAAAAAAAAATTACGAATGCTGGAGATAAAATGTTTTGAGTTTCTGAAAAGTTTTTTAAAAATTAGGCATGAATTTTATTTTCAATTTACTATGATAAAATATAACATTTTGAAAAATTTTTAAAATCTTTGAACAGTATATATATTTTTTAAATTATCAATTGAATAAATTGATAAATGTTTAAAAAGACGATATTACATAGATTATATTTCCTCTATTACCAATAAATGATTTTTAAAAAAATATCTTAATTAATTTTTTATAACACTTCAGTCATAAATTAAAAAAAAAAAATCCTTCATGAATTTATTTACTTTAGGACATAGTTCAAACCAGCATCTTAACATACTCTCCAAATGAGCTCTACCTCAAGAGTGAACTTCAATACTCTCGCGAACGACACCACAATCTGTTGATGGAATTGAAAGCATCAGATATGAGCAGACGAGATCTTCATTACAAGGGAGAATTCCTTCTGAGACATCCTGCCAGTCGAATGGACATCCGTGGAGCAGCTGAAGCCACAAACAGCAGGCTTGAGTCTTCTGCCTACCTGCGACTGAACAGTTTGGACAGATTCCAAGCCCAGAACGTAAGGGAAGTCAAGGCAAAGATTATGAAATTGAAGCAGGAAATCGAAATGATGGTAAGACTTGAATCATAATTATATTTTACATTTTTAAGCTAATTTAATTTATTTAAATATTGTGTAAAAATTATAACGTAGCCCTAATAACAGTTTTTATACTAAAAGATTTAGTGGAAAATCCACTAAATCTTTTTAACCTTTTTCTTATGCTTTTTCGTATCTCTGTTTTAGTCCAATCCAAAAAAGTATTTTAAAATATCTCTATTTTCATATTACTCATCATATACGTATATAAGCATTTAATAAATAATATTATTTCTTTGTTTCATTAAATAAATTGTAATATTTCTTGTTCTATTGAATTAATACTTCCACGATCAATAAAGTTATCGCTAAAATGACACACAAAATTAGTAACTGAGTTTGCAGTCTGAATATCAAGAAATCATATCTTACTATGATTGAATGAAATACTATTGAAACGCTATACCCTACCAATAGAACTGGTTCTAGGCAGTACTATAAAGAATTTCACATCTTTCGTGCTATTAATCAGTTGAATTTTTTATCATCAAGTAAATAGCAATACTACGTTATTCAAGGCAAGATTTGTATAATCAGTAAATGTTCTGACGACAAAAATAGGTAGATATTTGGTTGGGCAAATATTTTATTTTTTAATGGTTAAAGGACTAAGGAAATTGGAACATAATTTTAGCTCCCATTAAATAAAACGTCTCTATTTGAGTTGATTCCTGTCTCAAAAGGATATCCCTGCTTCCATTAAGATTGGTTTCAAACAAATTACTGTTCAGGATGTAAAAAGTTTTCTTTGATTTTCAGAACTAATTTTTTTGGATATTTTGTCAATTCCCCTTTAGCTAAATCTTAATCTGTGTTTTCTTGTTGTCTCCAGGTTCGATCTAATGATGACCAGATGAAGGTATCAGGAAAAGTTGTAGGAAGGAATGGGGAATATGATGCAACTTTAGAAAGAAAAACAAATGAACAGGTCGACTGTACTACTCGAGTTACGTTTAGCAGACGCAACAATGCTTTGGATATCAGTATGATGAATACAGGTACTTATTAGTAATTTTTATCGTTGTCTTGTTATAATTTCTTATTTATGCGATTCATTAATTTAGATTTTTAATCGCGCTTATTGTATATATATAGAGAGCCAAGGAGCATAATGTAGAAGAAAAAAGGGTATAAGTTCTTAATTGTGGTTTTGCTCTTGCCAGAATTACACAAAAAATGGGGCATCCATGTATGTTTCAATAAAAAAAATAATGTCTGCAATTAGTGGCAGAAAGTGTTCTTGATTTTCCTTCATTCAAAGTGCAGCTATAGGATAGTCTCTTCTGAAGGTCGTGTAAGAAAATTTCATCCACTTTTTCTAGAAAATGGAACTTAATCAAACTTCTCTTTCAATTGCTATTAAATGCTCTAATTTTGCTTTACTTAAGTCATCCTCTTACATTAAATTAAAAGGCAACATTGACCTTTGATCGTGTGTCTTTGACACCTGTATTTGATAACATATCATGAATTTAGTAATCAAAAAATCATTTGAGGTAAATTTTAAAACATTTTTTTATAGAACGAGTAGCCTCTTACTCTGTTTTAGTTCAGTAACAAATTGCTGGAGAGTTATACAGGGTGGCCCAGAAGTCACTTTACATTTTGAAAATTAAATAGCTTTTTTTCTATTAATATATTTCTTTTTCTCTTTTCAGAATTAAAAAATATAATCCCTGGAAATTTTTGGCATGGATAAGTTTACAACAGAACTTGAGAACAGAAAGTTTACAACAGACAGAATTGAATTTTACTTTGAAAATGGACGGTCAATTGTTGCAACAGAATCAGTACAGTCATTTAAGAAAAAGTTATTTAATTTTCAAAATGTTCAAAATTTTCAAAACTTACAGAGCCATGCTGTTGAAAACGCATCACTAAGTTCCTTATTGCAGGCCTACTAGGGGGATGTCGAACATTAAAATAGCGCATAACATTAAATGGCGATCTTTGCGTTGCAACAATTGACCGTCCATTTTCAAAGTAAAATTCAATTATCTTCACTAGTTGTTCTGTTGTAAACTTATCCATGCCAAATATTTCCAGGGATTATATTTTTTAATTCTGAAAAGAGAAAAAGAAATATATTAATAGAAAAAAAGTTATTTAATTTTCAAAATGTAAAGTGACTTCTGGGCCACCCTATATAAGAAAACTTCATCATCCTCTTTAGATAATGGTGCTAAATTAATATCATATGCCCAATTTCCTTTATCTACATTATCGCATTGCATTATAAGGCAACATTATCTTTTTTTCATGTGTCTTTAACTCTTGAATTTGGTTACATATCATAAATTTAGTGTTCAAGTGATTTAGAAATAATTTGAGATAATTTTTTGAAAATATTCTTAATAGAATGAATGGTTTTTTACTATTGATTTGATCGGTGAGAAGTTGCTTGGACTGATCATTTACAATAATTTATTCTAATTTTTCATATTTTCAGAAATGTGCAAATGGTTTTTTTTAAACAACCTGTGAAAAATTTGATACTCTGTTATTTAATCATGTATAGGAACTTCCGTCGTCTTCATTCATACCTGTATTTTGGGAATTGAATATACATTTTGATATAGAATCTGCTTGCATTTTTAGAATACTTTCTCTTTATGGACATAAAGATTTTCTTAAGTATTGTGTCCTTTGATTATCTTTGAGCATTTTGATTTTATAGCACCTCATTTAAACAAACAGGGATTCAACCTTTTATGTGATGCAGTATTAATAGCCTATGGATATTGCTCTAAAAACTATAAACAAACTAAACATAACTGATTGGCATAATAAACATCATTAAATGAATTTCGAAAAGAATGTATAATTATTAAAGTGCATACTATTATTAAAAATTTTCATTGTTTTTCAGAAAACACAGGATTGCAGATCTCTGCATCATTCCCAAAAGAATCAGCAAGCCTTAAGATATCCCACAGCAAACAAGGAAGAGAAATGACAGATGCCTCTCTATTCTTGGGTCTGGAAGGATCCAAAATTCTGAAGTCAAAGATTAACTGGAGACCAAGAATGTGGCAAGATCTTAGGGTATGTACTAAATTCGTTCTTACACTTTATATTTCATAAAGTCGAGTAAAGCCAAAATTTAAGGATTTTTTGCAAAAGTATTTTTTAAATTCAAATTTAAAAGTTTTAACGCGAGCTTTGTACACCAATCATTTTTTTTCATTATATCCTGACACTTTTCATAACAAAAGAGATTAATTCAAGTTAACTAGTATGTTTGAAATGAACTGTTAATTTAAATTGCCTAATATTTTTTATGTTACCAGAAAATATTAATGTAATGTCACACGGGAAATTCTTGTCATAATATTCACCTTCTTCTCTCACACGTTTTGAATTTAATTTAAATTTGTCGCATTTCTTACCTTCTCATGTTTAAAATATAAAGTACGAAAGATAAAATTTAATTATTTAAAAACTTTTGGAATCGAGATTTTAACAAATCTCCATATTTCGGACTTTTCTAAGTTCGGATAGACATTTTTGTCATTATGTCTGGTAATGTATGAACCAATGGCCAACACTAGTGTAATAAAAATAGCAAATCAATCCAGAAACTAAAATTATATATTATTGCGCCACTTTTACAATGAAAAACAATGTCAAGAAATACATAGTCACTCTGGATACACCACCCCGCCTAATTAAGACAGTCACATCTTATAGACAGAACCGCCGCTATTGTCGGTAACAAAGATTGAATTTTACGAACGTCACCAGTCACAGTATAAACCCTCCCGTGAGAAGTATGTTCTGTTATAGGTATTAGGTTCCAGACCAAAATTAATCTTGTACCCATTAGGGTGCTGAGCACCAACTATCACATAGGAAGCTTCTCAGTATCGTTTCTGAGTTGCCTTCGATTGGAATGAAAAAAATATGTAAGAAAACTCAGTTCTTAAGAAAGAAATGAAACCATACTTTCATAGTGCTTATATTTATTAATATTAATTTTTTTATTGCTCGAATTTCAGAAATATTTTGTGTCTTTCAATGTTGAAGGTTTCTTTTACCTTATAGATAAACACTGGTGAGACTCTTCGAGGTTTCATTGCTACAAATAGAGCTCGCTATTCAGTTTGGTCTTCGAACTTCGCTGAAGAAGTATCCACAAGAGCTTCTCTCATATCCCGTGCCGTATCTGATCTTCTGTCACCATTCGTTGGGGACCTGAAGAGCGGACTGAATGAAATCGAGTACGATTTGTTAGCTGCAAAGGACACATTCAAGAGTATGTACTACAGAAATGAATTCTACATGAGAGACATCGCTGATGAGGTGGAGACAGTAAAGCAGGTTGCTCAGTAAGTTTAAGACGTCACATTGGAATTCTCTAGCTAAAGCATTTATCATGTATATTTTTCATAAAAAATTTTTAGACTATAAGCAATCAGAATTATTTAATGTTTCGAATCGGTATCGCTGATGAGGTGGAGACAGTAAAGCAGGTCGATCAGTAATCTTAAGATGTCATAAAATGAATTTTTCATCAAAAAATTTTTTAATTATTTGATGAAAAATTCATTTTATGACAAAAAATTATACTGGTGTAGCATCTAAAAAATTAATTTTACACGTGTTTTCTTTTTTATTCATAGTAATAAATCGATAGCTGAAGATTTTTTTAAAATATTTTTATCCTGTCTTCCAAAATATTCCACTTCATAATATGTTTTATAAAACAATGTAAATAACTTTAAACTATACTTAATCTTGTAGATGATAGTATAAAAATAGTTTTAAATCAAATATTTATTTTATATTTCTAAATTATTATGCTTTTTTAACACAAAATTTAAGTATGGTTTTTCTTTTATTCAAAGCAATAAATTATTCATTCATTTTTTAAAAACATTTTTATCTTTTCACTTTAATTATAATATTGATTTTACTTGCTTATATAGTTAAAAAACATTTCGAAATAATTTAAGATAAAACTACAATTTTATTAGAAAATAGTAATGCTGCTACCACATATAAACAAGAAATTCTAATTTATTTTTAATAACTTTATTTGATGAAAATTAATAAAAAATTAAATCAATAATTATGTGTCATAAGAATGGATTTCGTTTCAATAATTATGCCATAGTAAATTTTAAAAAAATCTTAACTATCCACAAAATCTCTTGATAATTAATTGCAAAGAAATCCTATGGTAAGATAAAGCCATGGATATTATTGCAAAAAATATAGTTTTTAATACTTTCTAGTGGTTTTGTTTATCTTTTTAAATATAGCAACATATCGCTATCGCTAGTTGTGTTTAGTTTATCATAGTGGTACCTGGTTATTTGACATCCTGATATTTTCACCAAAATGGCGATAAAAGCAATAATAAATCGTATATTTATTCGACGCGCAATATCATTAACATAAGTAAAAAAACGCATACTAAGATACACAGGCCTAACATTATCCCTATGAGTTAAACCAATTTTTAGGATTTTTTAAAATTTTCCAAACTCGTCTCCTTCATCAATTTAGTATTTGGGATATGCAAACATAATATGGTCTTAAATTTTGATAAGTATATAAAATTAAATATAGTTTTATTATAAAATTAGTAAAATTTTTTTTTATAAAATAATTATTAATAATAATTAAGTTATAAAAAAATTAATTATAAAAAATATTATATAAAATATGATCAATATTTTTCATCAACAGATTTTAGTATTTTTTTAAATTTAAAGATACTTTGTAAACATTTAATTAATTGCACAACGAATTCCATTTCTCACTTTCTCCTGCACAAGCATGTTTATGACTAAATTTTAAATCTTCAAATTTTCAGGGAGGTGTCAAACGGACTGGCCCTTGGCTGCGAAGTCTTGTACAACATAACCGTTGAGCAATTCGAAAATATGTACTACTCTATGTACTACTCATGCTTGGATTTCTGCGAATACATGCAAAAGATGCACACTGAAATGATGTGGAAACTCGAAAGAGCTATACAATCAGCACAGAAATCACTTTCTAAAGCAATGGTGGTATGTGCAATGAAAATCAATCAAGTTATGGAAAGCGCATATGCTAAGATGCAGCAATGGTCGGAGTTGATGGTTCTGAAATTCGACAGATGGCTTAGGTCGTACGCTCCTTGTATAATTGATGGATATTACTACACAAAACAGGCAGCTGACAGAATCAGATACTCAATCAATGGTAAGTGAAGACCTCTTTGAAAGCTGCCATGAAGAAACCTCTCTAGGATATTTAATCTTTTAGTTTAAGAATTTATTAACCTTTAAATAAGTCGATACCTCATATTTGGCACAATTATTATTATTTAAATACAAAACAATACCTTGAAATATATTTTAAATGCATAAGCTTATCCCAATATGATTTGTTCAGCTAATTACTGCTTTTACTGAGCTACAAATTTAATCTTTAAAATTTCTATAATTTCATCCTTTGGTCAAACATGTCATTGCATATGAGAATAATAATGCATTATACGTCATTACTCCCAGGGTAAAAAGTCGTATATCTAAATTATTGGGTTGTTCGGAAAGTCATTTCGTTTTTTTTTTTGTCAAAATGAAAAGAAATTTTCGTTTAATGAATAAATTATTTATTA
>JAPMOQ010053889.1:18853-62205 GCA_026543055.1 Argiope trifasciata | reverse complement strand
TTAACACATCTTCTCCACACATATTGGCTAATTTATTTCTGGCTTGACAGCATTTTTACCTTTTATATAGCAAAAAAGAAAAAAATGACGAAAATGCTGTTTATGGCTCTCCATATTTAAAAGGGCACCATCGAAAAACTACTGCGAAGAATCAGCTGCACTTTTTCACACTCAAGCCTTGCTATATCAGCTCTTAAAACATAAAATGATTTTGCAGTTTAAGTATGAAATTGGGTGCGAAAAATACAATTAAATCCTCTGTCGGGAAAAAAAAATTACTTTCCGAACAACCTAATAAATTTAAGTAAAACCTATCAGCTGGCTTCCCTTCATATCGCCAATAAGCAAGATGTCATTCGTGACGTGGCATCTGTTGGCGATATGTAAGAGTACAAGCAAGTGGATTTCAACAATATTTGATTTTTGATTAAGAACACACAAACAGAAAAGAAATGAGCATGAGTTGTAATAAATGCATATTATAATAATTAGAAAAATAAACACTAAGAAATTTGAGCACTAAAAAAGCGAAATATTCTATCTTCTAAGGAGGAAAAAATAGATTAAAATACATGTACACACATATTAAATAATTGATTACTCAACATTCCTAGAAAAAGTTTATAAGTCAATGGTATCCTGGCGGTAAAGCTTCGGTATCGGAGTGTTCTAAGTTCGAGACTCGGTTCGACCGAAGAACCACCATGTAAGCCGATCTGATACAAGTTAAATCAGGTAGGGTCAAACATCCTCTATAGGAATGTTGAGATGATGTTCTCTACATCTGGCCGTGACTCAAAATTGTGAGTTTCGTCACAAATTATTCCTAGCAACCAAAATTTTTATAAAGCTATTTTTCCATTTCCCAAACCAATACTTTGTTTGAATTTTTAATTAGATAGCACCGAAAATATTTGAATAAACAAGCGCATTTCTTTATATACAATGTTTTATATTTCTTATTATTTAAAAAAAAGTTTAAGCAAATATATATATTCTATAAGTTTAAATTCCCATGTATTCGTATATTCATTTTAGGAATATCTGACTGTGTCGTATCCAATCCCTATTACATTGCTTTGAAGAACTATGCAACCAGTGTTGTCAACACTTTCAAAGCCTTGCGAGATTACGAATACACTGAAACGGCCCAGATGTTCTTGAACAAGGTATACGACATCAATCTGGTCGACTCTGTTCTCAACCATCCAACAGTTGACAGAATGTCTGAAATCGCTAACTCAGCCCTGAGGAAGGTGAGATGAATTGCTTTTTTATATGTGCCATGCTTCAATTTAATGTGCCATACATCTGTTTTTAGAGGCTGTACTTTACTGTGCTAAATTCAGCTTTTAATGCCGTACTTTAATGTGCTAAATTCAGTTTTTAATACCATATTTTAATGTACTAAATTCAGTTTTTAATGTCATACTTTAATTTGCCATACTTCAATGTTCAATGCCATGCTTTAATGTGCCATACTTCAATATATTATGCTTCAGTTTTTAACGTCAGACTCTAATTTACCATTCTTAAGTTTTTAATGCCATTCTTTAATGCTCCATACTTCAACGGGCTATACTTCAATTTTTTGTGCCATACTTCAATGTACAATACTTCAGTTTTTAATGCTATACTTCGAGTGCTAAACCTCAGTTTTTAATGCCATACTTCAATGTACCATACCTTTTTTTCAATTAGAAAAATTGTAACATATATGCAAACAGCCAACTTAATTTTTCTTATTTATTTCAGAGTGTTGAAGTTTACCACAATTTGGGAATGGATGTTGTCGTAGCCCATGCAGCCGATTCTGCTTCCAACTACATGAAGACCATGGCTCTCAATGCTGCCCAAGATTACTTATCAGAATTCTATCAGACCAAGGCTGGTGCCAAATATGACTTTGAACCCCAAAGAGGACACATTGCTCTGGAACTCACTTTGCCAGTTGCCCGAAGCAGTCTTATCGAAGTATTTGACTACAAAAGCTATCCCGAGTACAAACAGGTGATGAACATCAACTCTATGGCAATGGAATACTATGAAGATTTCTGCATCTGGGACTTCTACTATAAATTTATGAAATACTTCACAGCAAGCTATTGGATGCCATCTTTCACTAGTAAGTTAATGGAATAAAATTTTTCAGCGCGGCAGATGACACAAATCCGTTCTATTAAAAATAAATGCCTTTAATTGAAACCTTTTCTAAATAAATGCATTTAATTCTTATTTATGTGACTTTTAAAATTTCAAAAAGCTATTTATCATTTAATTTATGATTTATTTATCATTTAATTTTATTTTATTTCATAGAACCATGATTTTGGTACAGATAAACACTTGAGAAAGATTCGTGCGTAGAATGGTGTATAAAATATATTCTTTTTTTAAAGTCATTAAGTGAATGAAAAATTATGATACGAATTTTTCAGAGCGTTTTTCATTTTTTATTTATTTTGTGTGACTGAGAAATTCCCAAAATTTCATCTATTTAAATTATATTTGGTGTCTTTTCTTATAATTACCAAACAATTTTTAAATATACAATAATGCATCTTTATATGCATATATATTTGATAGCAATCTTTCGGTTTAAGAATATTTGTTGATGAATCATATGTAATAATTCTAATTTATTTTTGCTAACGTTTGCTACATACTTTTTTTTCATTTTAACACAAATAACTTTCGGAGGTATAAATATCAATTTCTTAGATATATATGAAAAAATATAAAAGATTCCAAAAACCTCATTAGAGATTATATTTAAAATATTTTTCTTCTATGCTAACTAAACAATTTTGAAATATAAATTAATAATGTATTTTGAAATGCATTTGTTTTTGATTTAAACCTTTTGGTTAAAAATATTTTGTGAATTAATCATATTTAACCATTTATAACCCCTGTAATCTATTTTTTGTAATGCTTACTGCATGTTTCATTTTCATTTTAACTTAAATAATTTTCAGATGAATAAAATCAATTACTAAGATATATTTGAAAATAAAATGAAATTTAAGGTTTATTTTACAACAAATGTATTTTTATGTATAAAGACCCTGGATTATCTGATTATATAAATTACTCCCACCATGAGGCACTTCAAGAATGAGGATGAGAAGTTTCTGGTATGGTGGCTGGTTCTCGCCAACTTGGTGGTACAGAAATTATAGAGTCTAGATACTTCCGATTGATGACTGGACGATTTCCCTTTGGTACAGTTGCATCTTTGCCGTGATAGCTCTTAGTTTTGAGTGACGGTTGGTTTTCGCCATCCTGTTAGATACAGAAATGGTGGAGGAGTTAGCTATCTCCTATTGATGAAGGGACGTACTTCCTGCGAGATGAGTTAAACCATTGCCATGATGGTCCTGAAATCACAATTCTAGTTTTTGCCAGTATTACTGTCGAGACTGGTCATTCAAATTTTTTTGTTTATCTTCGTAGTGTAGGAGTAGCCGATTATGGTTAATTATATAAATTTCATTTTAGATTGAATTTACATAGTTCCACAATAATTGTTTATATTTTTTCTGCAGCTCACGCTTTGATATCTGGTAACCAGCATTTCATCACTTTCGACAAGCTGTCATATGACTTTGCTGGCCGATGCAGTTACCTGCTAGCCCGTGACTTTGTCGACGGAAACTTCACTGCCATCGTCAACTATGGAACTGAAGACCACATGAGACGATCTCTCACCATTTTGGTGGACGGAAAGAAGGTGGACATTGGAAACGATTACAAGATTACTCTGGATAACAACAAAGCAGAACTGCCAATCCAGATTGGAAACACAGTTATGATCAGAGAAGGAGCCAATGTTAGAGTTGAAAATGAAGAGAAAGGTGAGAAAAAGTTTTAATAGATCCGAACAAACAAAGCATAACGCAATTTTAAGCTTATTTTATCCATTTTTATTTCATTATTAAAAATATGTTCTTAATTTTGGCAATGATATATGCTGACAAAAATGCATTTAATATCGTCATATTAAAATGCATTTATAATCATTTAATATATCATAGAAGCAATGAGAATTTAGCAGCTAAAACAATGAAAAACATTATTGAGAATTATATTAAAAATAATCAAGTACGTTTATTGAAATTATAATTCTAAGTGGAACTAAAATTTATCATTATCAGAGAAAAACGTTGTAATAGAAAAATATTATAGGTAATGCAAAAGAAGTATCATTTACTAGTCAATTTTGTGAATTTAAAAGTACCGTAAAATAATCTTCATGCACAATTGTGCTACAAAGTTGTTAATGGAAAAACGTTGATATGGAATATATGGATAGCATATAGGGCAAATGTTCTCTGGTTCATACGCACTTTTTCTGTTGATATCTTCTATGACCATTTTGCATAAATGTGCCTAAATTTCGAACATCCTATGTCGAATTTCCATCTTCAATGCACTCATGTTTGTGGGTTTATTGGCATAGACCTTTGGCTTCAAATAAACTCACAAAAAGAAGTCCAATGATGTTAAATAACATGATCTAGGGGGCTAATTTTAAAATTTTTGAACTCGGCTGCCAGACTTTCACTATTTTTAAAACCTTGTTCAACTATGAAAACAGGTTTTGCTCGATCTGTATTGTTTCATTTTTACTGACCCTAACCTATCAGCTGTTAAATGTTTTTTTTTGTAATGTTGCCTTTTACTGCACAAATAGTAGCAAATTCAAATCTTGCTTTAATTTTGAGATACCCTTTAATAATAAAGTTCAAAATTAAGTCAGGGAACAAAATAAACATTATATTAGAACATAAAAATGAAGTGAACATGGATCTGAATACTAAAATATCTTACGTATCTAATTAACTACTAATCCCTAATTTTTTTTGAACCTACAGGATTCTCAGTCGTTTGCAACTTCGTTCACAACTTCTGCAGTGTATCCTTGTCTGGTTTCTATTTCGGCAAAACTGCAGGACTTTTCGGAACCTTCAATTACGAACCAAGCCTGGACATGATGTCTCCTTCTCGATACGTCATGGGAGATATCGAAAGTTTCACAAAATCTTGGGAAGTAGGCCAGGCCGTCTGTTCATCATCTGAAAACTTTGCCACCTTGCCAAGCAACGACTATAGGGTACAGAAGAGATGCAAAGACCTTTTCCAGAAATCCACATCAGAATTCAGAGCTTGCTTTAAACAGGTATATATTATAGAGATGAGAAGTTGTCTTTTAATCTTAAATTAGTTCATTTTAATGTGAACTTACATAAAATAAATCTGACTTTATTATTCGTACCGTCAGGTTGATCCATCAGCTTACTTGAAGATGTGTATCAGTGATTTGTCTGCAGTTCACGAGAATGACCACGAAGATGCTATCTGCCAATCTGCCGCTGCTTACTTTATGGAATGTAAGATGGAAGGAGTTCCTCTTAGGATGCCTAAACGATGTGGTAAGTTTCAAAATCAGTTGAATAAAGCGATAAATGGGCCATTCTAATTCGTGTTGAGCATAGATAAAAATAATTGCAGTGGTATGTTTTTGAATAAACGGAATTCGAAGTTTCTGTACTTTTTTATCTTATGAATATTTCAAGAATGAATTAAGATTCAATTAATTTTAGATAATAAAATGATTTATTTCAGTGACACTAAACACAAGGATTATGTGTTTTTTATAATTAAATGTTAATTTTAATTGTTTTGAACCATGTAAAGGACTTAAGAATAAAATCTGGTTTACATGCGAGCTAAAATCTAGAAAAATGAAAAGAAAAAGAATCAATTAATAATATTATTTTTTATTAAAAATTGATATTTCTAACTAATAATACTCAAATGTCATTTTTTAAATTAATTTTTACGATCTATAATTTGGATTTTGCGAAGGCAGTCTAAAATCTAAAAATTTTGTAAGTGTTAATATCTTAAAAATTCTTGAAAAAGTCTCGTAAATAGTATTGTCAAAAAATGTTTGAAAATCGTTTTGTAAACAGAATTGTAGGAGATATAATTGAAAGTCGTTTTGTATACAGTATTGTCAGAAAAGTTTGAAAAACGCCCTATCAACGTTATTGTCAGAAAAATTGTATACTCTGTTCTTTTTTCGTAATGAAACAATTTCACTTATATTTGCTACTATCTTCTCCGTTCCAGAGCTTAAAGGAAATGCAATTTTTCATTAAGTTAAAATTTTGACTACAAATGCTGCTTAAATTTATTTTTTGAACAAAGAATTAAAGCTTATGTTTCTAAAGATGTTTGTCTGAAACTCTAGTTAAAACAATAGTTTTAACACCTTAAACCAATGTATGTATTTTTTTTCTTTCAGTACGATGTGAAAAACAAGATGGATCTTACATGACAGAAGGTGAGGCAATCCAGTTCCCTCGTGATGGAACCGTCACAGCCGCAGATGTAGTTTTCCTAGTCGAAGAAAAGCAGTGCAACAAGGACAGAATCAGATATTTATCGAAATTGGCTGATGTTATCGAGAAAGTGTTCGCACAGAGAGGATACAGGGATGTCAGGTACAGTGTAGTAGGATTCGGTGGCGATAAAATCCATGCCGCACCTCACGTGCACACTATGGATGGACGAGAATCAGGACCTCTAAGATCTCTAGAATCAGCTTTCCAGAGCTTAGAATTCGGTGATGGACCCGTTAATATCTTGGAAGCTATCAGGTTTGCTGCTGGACTCACCTACAGACCAGGAACCACCAAGAGTTTCATTCTTGTTAAATGTTCAACATGCAAGTCTGAAGAAGTAAAGGTAACGTTAACGCTTTTTAATAATGCCTGGTCTTGATCGTTTTAAATAAAATGTAAATTACCAATCTGGGGATTTTTCAAATATCTTTTTGTAAATTTACAGGCTGAATACAGCGAAATGTTGCGTACTCTTTTGGATGGAGACATTACTCTTCACCTCTTGATGGATCAGAAATACGAATTCAAGATTCCGAACAAGAACTCTAAATCCCGAAAAGTCATCGGTAAGCTATTGACTTATTATTTGGAATTGTTCATCAAGCGTTTAAGCAAGGCCTTACCTAACATTTTTATATTGTTTCACACACACATGGGGTATAATTAAGGTTCAAGCAATTTTTTAAGAAATTTCCCCCTTGCCTTCCAGGTGTGGACAAGAGATTCGCCTACACCCTTAAAGACGTCAAGGACAGTCAGCTTTCTGGCGATGGAGATCTCTTGGCTCAACTGAGGATTCCAAAGGATGTCTGCATTCCTCTGGCATTCGAAGTGAATGGCTCCAGCTTTGATTCACAGTTCCTTGCAGAAACCAAGAAGAACACTAACAAGAAATTCATGGATGTCTTAGCAAGGCTGGTGGTGCGCGGCTCATCGGCAGGCACCACAGATTGGGGAATGTGCTGCGAATGCTTAGCCACAGAGGACGGAGTAGGCAAGAGTACTTGCCAACGCTGTGTTTCAGAAGAAATGGCAAGCATGATATCAGTAGGTTTCTTTCAAGTTCATTAATTACATTTTTAAACATTGGATAGTCTAAGTCCTGGATCAATAGTCTAAGTCATTGTAATATATCTAAAATATTTTTACCTTTTTGGCGTCACGTGATCTCTTGACGAAAAATAGGTCACCCACCATTTTGGCTTCACATACTCTAGTGACGAAGAATATTTCACGTTTTTGACGTCACATAATCTATTGACGAAGAATCTATTAGGTTAAACTTTAATGTAATTAAATATTAAAATTTTTAATATAAAAATATAATATTGTTTAATTTAGCTATAATTACTCATATTATTTGCAAATGTATCACAAGTATCAAACAAAATCATTTGCAGGCCAAATTTTGTCTCAATATTGAATTGTTGGTAAAGTAATTAATACATCTTATAAAAATTTAGATAAAAAGAAAATAAAATGGTAATTATTTGGGAATTAGAATACGATGTAACAAAATGTATTCTATCATGTACATGAGAAATCCATTATGAGTGTTAATCCAAGTGAATGCCGTTAATTCATCATTAACATTAATTGATAAATGAATTAAAGAAATATGTAATTTTTAAGCATTTTTACGAATAAATAATTATTCATCAAAACCATTGTCTTCAAAATGAATTTTCATGACTTTGTCCTAAATGCACTAAGATTTAAAAGTGTGAACTTTTTATTAATTTATAAAATTATAATAACTTAACTGAAATCAGGTTTTTGAAAATAAGTGAAAATTCAAAGTAGAAACAATTATACTAAGAGACAATTTTTCTTAATAATTGCATGACAGCAGAAATGTAAGGGGTATAATTGTTTTATGATTCTAATTCTTTTATAAGCTTTCATTATTTTCCACATTAATGCTGTATTTAATTACAGAATAAAATAAAATGAAACAATATAGGAAAAAGATACTACTTAAAATAAATGTTTATATGCTGTCTTTGTAGAATACTTCTTAAATTATTTCATATAATAATCTGTCCGGTTCTAGAGCCTTCTGCTCTGAATAAAATATAGATTCCTCTTTTGATGATGAATGTCATTGAAGTAACACATTTTTCTTTCTGTTGTAGGCTGATTTTTCTGGGATTCAAAATCAGGTAGCTCAACCTGAAAGTAGGAGGTCACGAGTTCGAAAGCACAAAGAACGTAGAAATGGACAATAACTTTCTTCCTTATTTTATAGTCACTAATTATGATTTCACTTTATGTGTTCAAATATAAAACACATTCAACTAATAAGTTTCTTGTATGACTTAAAAGAAATCTATTTTACACTCATCCATTTCATTTTAGATTAACATGTCATATTGTAGTATTGTAATTCTATACGTATTCAATAAAAGTTTTACAGTTTATCTATAACTGTAAATAAAAGATAAAAGAAGTATTGAAATGTCATTTCCATTAAAAATAATTTTTTTAAGTTCTTTTAAATTCTATTTTTTTGTGCATTTCTTGTATTTATTTGTAATTTTTTTTTGTTGTTGATGAATAACTCAATGTTAAACGGGTGAGAGTATTTAACCATACCACAAGCCCTTCAAAGATGGCCTATGAATCTACATGTCTAGATTCACTGATAAATGGAAAATCTCACTTGAAGAAATCTAGGCAAGCAGATATAGACATCTTTGCTCTGGACTGTCACCAAGTTTTACAGACCTCTTCCTCATTGTGATTTACCATGGCATGGTTCTTTGTGTACTTGACAGCTCTTCCAATCCAGCTATGAAGTTCTAGTGGTGTCTGAGCACAGATAGTGGTTTCGGTATTTTAAATATTTTGTGTAATTTAATATTTTCTCTTCTTTCTTATGCTTTTTAACCATCTGTATGTGTACTGTTACTTTGTGTACAGAGAGAATATCGTTCCTTAATAAAGTTGCTGCAGCAATATCTACTTGTTTGTATTAATTTTCATACTCATGTTCCAAATAAAATTACTTATTTACTTCCATAATGGACATTTTTATCCACATTTTTTGATAACTTCAGATATATGCACTAATATTTAAAATGAATTTAAATAACTTCTCCTTAAGAATTATGTAATTATAAACAATATAAAAAGTTATTGAATTAGCAGATAAGGAAATAGTTCAAGTTTAATTTTAAACTAATTATGTTATAATTTTACAACATACACTTTTTCTCAGTAGAATACTAATATTGTATAGCTTTGATCAATACTCACAATATTGGATAATATAAATTAATATAACATAATATTGAATAATATTGTGCAATATATTGTATCAGGTTGGAATAACTGAGTTACACAATACAGATAACTTTAATAGAGCTTTTATAATACAGAAAGCCTTTATGAAACTATCAATTTTTCATTCGGCATCAAAAAGAAATAAATATTCATATGATAGTATTTAAGGAATTTTCTACTGTTATTTCCCCCCAAAAAAAAGAATCAGTTTGGGAATTTAATTTTTATTTCAGAGTTTTAAGTAATAATAAGCAATAAATAAACATAATTTTATCTTTTAAAGAAATTTATAAATTTATTGCCATAACAATGCAATAATTTATTTCTTAATGTTCAACCAGCCATGAATCAATCAAATCTTTAGATTTCTATGTAACTGAATAAAATTTTAATAAATAACCAACTAATATAAACCAAAGATTTCTAGCAAAGATTTCAGTAGATGGCGCCTCAACGATTTCAAACTCATAAAAATTATTTATAAATTATGTTGGAAAAATTATAGAATACGAACCCCTATTTGTCATAAATTAATTAATCTGAATATTTATATTTGGGTTCATTCATAATGTACATTATCCCCGTTAATTAAGTAAAATTCATCCACTTAAAATCTAATAACCAAGAGGTTAAAAACATGGTTAGACAGAAGCGTTCAACACATTCAAAATTTAAGAAGTTTATAAATTTTTTGCCATAACAATGCAATAATTTCTTTATTTCCTAATGTTCGTCCAGTCATGCATGAATACCTTTAAATCTTTTGATATTCTCAGTAATTTAATAAATTAATCAAATAATACTAACCAAATATTTCTAGCCAAAATTTCAACAGATGGCGCCACTGAAATTTTAACTCCTTGAAATTATTAAACATTATTTATAAATTATGTTGGAGAAATTTTAGAATATGAAGCCCAATTTTTCAGTAATTAGTTAATCTAAATATTTATGTTTGGATTTATTCATAATGTACATTATCCCTGTTAATTGACTAAGTTCATCCACTTAAAATCTAACAATCAAGAGAAATACATGGTAAGACAGAAGTGTTCAACACATTCAATATTTAATAAATAATCGGATAATTATAATATTAATACTTGGCTTTCTATTAAATTGAGTACATGTCATAAAGTAGTTGGTTATTTTTTATTTTACTTGCCAAGTAGAGAAGTTTAAATTTTTGTATATAGATGGCGTTAGTGCAAGCTTTTGCTGTAACACATATCTTAACACTAATCATACCAACACTTATTAGATACCTAGTTTACCATAGCGGGTCAAATGACCCGAAATTTACGTTTCCTACTTTTATGTATGAAATATGGATGTTGGAAAGGAAATAAAAATATAATGATAATAAAATATGTATATAATTATATGAAATAGTATTTTTACAATTTCTATTTCAAACGCAAAAAATAAGAGTTGTTCTTATACATCACATTTTTTACACATAAGTGTTTCCGTCGCACATTTCCCGCAAACAAATTTTTTACAATTGGAGCAAATTTTATTAGTTTTATTCTCTTTGCAGTATCCTATTTGACACCTCTTACGTTTATTAGAATCTGTAACAGGGTCAGGCAACGATCGTTTAGTATTTGCTTTTTCTTTTGGTTTTTCACGGGCAACTCGAAAATCGTCGGCAAGTTCTACTGCTAGCTTGAGTAAAAAGTCTTGTCTCGAGATATTATCTCCTGTTGTTTGCTTGTATAAAACTACTTTACTACTACTGTACTTTACACGGGCAACTACTTTACGTAACAGTCTTTGCATACATTTGCAGTTTACTGAATATAATAAGATAAGCAATATGTATTGATAAGCTTATAAAACAAAAAAAATGTTCTCCGGGTCAAATTACCCGATGTGGTAGAAAACAGTATACGACAGTTATTACTCAAAATAAACAAAACAAAAAATTATAAAAATAGTATAAGAACAGTAGACTTAATTAGTCAGAAAAAGTCAGTAAGTTAAATCTGGAGAAGTAATAAGATAATACGTGCATTATCAATGCAAAATTTCAAAATGGGTCATTTGACCCGTTATGGTATAATTAGTGTTAATTTGCATCCTGTATGCTTTGACATCAAAATGGTTCTCTGTGAGAATAAAATTAACGGGATATTATCGGTCCAAAGGAAAAATTCTTCTGTTGATGAATAGAGAGAGATGGATGGTTCAGTACCATGGTCATCTTTTTCTTCAATAGTTTATCTGTGCGAATATCAATAGCGATAGTGGGAAATGAGGGAGAAAGATGTTGTCATGATTTAGGGGTTTAGGGTCAGCAAGGCTTAAGAGGCACCATAGGGCAAACCATTAGTACATTCATGTTTCTTTTTAATGATACCAAGTGAAGAAAAATGAATCGTGTCAAATACCGATAGCTATTTAATTTTTGCTAAAATTTATTGACGTATCTGGGTGAAAGAAATCCTTTTTTAAAATTTCTAATGTGTCTTGGAATGTCTCTGAATGTTAAATGTTTTAGACTACTCTAGATTTAATTTCTCTGTGTTGTATTTGTAAATTGAATAAAGGGATTTTTCCCTCCCATTATATCATATTCTTGGCATAAAATAGGTGAAAGATAAATGTTAGATAAACGTTACATTATTTTCATTTTTATTTCGGACTAGCCACCTTTGGAGACCAGCTGGTTCGCCATGAGTAATGCGTTCTAAAATTTTCAATTAAGTCACATATTCATTAGCTTTGAAACAATTCCGGGCATTGATTGGCCTGAAATTAAAAATGTTTTTTTTTTCCGTGATGCTGTCAAAATATTAAATATGTTTTTTTAAAGAGAGCAAAAAAGGAAAAAAAAATATTGAATAAATGATTTAGATGTTGAAAACGATCATAGAAACCTAGGCTTTGCATTCCCTTTTTTAGAAACTATCATTTTATGATGGAAAAAAATATTGAATTAATGATACAGATATTGTAAACGATTATAGAACTGTGCCATTAAGTCGGGATTTCAATGCATATCCTGCCTAAATTCAATCAGGTTTACCATTAATAAAGAAGATTTGTTGAATAAATGATTTAGATATTGCAAAAGATTATAGAAAGCTTTGCGTTGCATTTATTCCTTTCGAAAATATCACATTTTTTTGTTTCTTTTATTTTATACAGTCACGTGCTAAAAGTATCATTTCTTTAGACTTGATTTTGCGATGATAGTTTTTTTTATTCGAACTTCTGGCATTCTTTTATTTTTTCCAGTCACGTGATAAAACATGGTTAAAATGTTTCTTTAAAAATTCGTTAAAAATAAAAGCGTATGTTATAAATGAAAGAAACTGATACCGTTAGAAAGTTAATTTTTTTAATCTTTAAATTGATGTAAAAATCATGCTTGTGCAATAATATATTCGGAAGTTATAGCGGAAAAACGTCGAAATTTCGCTTAAATTTTAATTAATTCAAATTCTAATTAAAAATTCGAAAAAAGGGCTCCGAGGTGCACATTCCCGACCTCCAAGGTATACATGTACCAAATTTGGTAGCTGTAGGTCCAACGGTCTGACCTGTAGAGCGCCAACACACACACACACACACACGCAAACACACACACACATTGTGCTTTATTATAAGTATATAGATAAAAGGCTTTAGAAATATATGCACATCTCTTACCATAATTTTTTCTTCTGTTAGATAGTTTTAATGAGAAAAATTTATTTTTGAATTAAAATATTAGTTTTCCATGCAAAAGTTGATAACATATTGAATGTGAATAACATAGTTTTGCATAGAAACACATTTAAAGCATTTAATCGATTGACCGTAAAATTTTTTGAGTCAATAACATTCTAAGGTAAAATGACAAGTCAAAAACAAAGATATTTTGCCCTCCTTATACTTTAAAATGTTAAATAAACAATAATATTAATAATACATCAAGGCCCTTTCCTGGAATAGCACTGGTAGTACCCACATCATTACCTTTAAGTTAAGTCATTGTTGCTTCTCCGGAGGGAAGACCTAAGACAATATATATATATATGATCTATGTATAACTTTTAAAAGGAAAGTAAAAAAAAAGTAATTCAGTAAAAATTTATAAAATATGATAACTTTTATAAAGTTATCATGTTTTATGTCAACTTTACATACCTGCAAGGTATGTTATTTTACATATGTTACTTTACACGATTTTACATACCTTAACAAAACATAACTAAATGGCGCAGGATGAAAAGTGATCATTCAGTCTGGATAAAATCTTATAAAGCTTTCACTACAATACTCTCCTTCTAGTGAGAGGCAAGATGAACGATATTTTGTTGTTTTTTAGAGGTGATATTATTTGGATTTTTAATTTTTAATGCGTCTTGCCCATTTTTTTGTCTGTTTATTTATCAGCTTCATTTTTTTTCCAATAGACTGATTATTTATCAGTTTTACTTTTTTATTAGCTGATTATTTATCGCCAAATTTTCTTATTATTTTACTTACTGATTATTTATCAGTTTTTTTTAACTTACTTGAGGATTATTTATCAGCATGATTTATTTTTATTTGGCTGATTATTTATCGGCTTGTGTGTGAAGAGGACGAAACAACTGCACCAGGGTTGAGTATTTATTTTTATTTTTATCGTCCTAGGTCCCCAATGTAGCTATTGGAGATAATTAGGATAGAACACGCGATCTTAGGCTTCGTAGCCGGATAACATGACCACATGACTAAAAGTAACAACACAGTCTTGAGAATGTTATCTGGCTTATAAAGCTTATAATACAGATTATAGTTATTAAAATATCGTACTACATTGTAACGATATTTTTCTGACATTGGTTGGCATTTAGAATATAGAATAACATATTGGAAATATCGTACAATATCTGATGCTAATAGGGTGAGCGAATGCTTTCAACTTTTCATTTTTCACCCCATATCTTTTGGAATTATGCATACATTTTATTGCAATTTCAATTATTGTTGAAAAAAGGAAAATAATCATTTTATGGAAACGTATTTAAATAAATGTTATGAATAAAGAAGCCAATTTAGAAGCCAATTTTAGGAAGACAAGCTCATATTGGTTTAGTTTAGTTTAATTATATTAACACCCCGTTTCAAAGCAACACGAGGGCTATTTTGGGACGGACCTCGTCATTTTGAACCACGGTCAGATGACGAAGACGACACCTGAACTGGCACCCCCCTCTCCACACCACGCCACACCAGCGAGAGGACGTTTGGCTTGACAGATTTAACGAGCAACAGACCTCCTCACACGATGGATCTTCGGTGGAATCGAGTCCCGAACCTGAAACCCTTCGATTCCGAAGCCGAGACTTTACCACCAGGCCACCGTGGCCCTTAGCTCATGTAGGTCATTCTTTCAAAATGACAAGCAAATGCAAAACTACTCTCTCACAAAACCAGTCGAATGCGACATTTCTTAAAATGCATTTAAAAATATTTTTGTTTTCAGTTCGATAGAAGCATGTAACTGGAAAGCTTTATTTAACTGACCAGTTTAACTAGTGTTAACTGGCCAGTGACTTGACAAATAAGATTCCATGATAATTTGAAATTTGCGATATAATGTTACGAAATTTAATCTCATCCGTAAAAATATTCAATCACGTGTGCTTGTCACAATAAAAATCAAGATTTTTAAAAAAAAAAAAAAAGCTTTTTTATCATTAATTTCGGTAATAGCATTTGCATTTCCTTTTATATTTCACAGTATGTGCACTTTTAATTTCGTAAAAATAATTTGCAATAGAATGATTCAGCTAAAGTCACATTTTTAAATCGTTTCAAATAAAACTAATTTCGTTAAAATGCCTCCCATGTTAATAGTTTAATAGGCTAAAATTGGATTTTGGCGAACAAGCTGTGAGCCAAGGCTAGTTTTTTTTATGTTAATCGCAGTAAAAAAATAGACGTGAAGAAATTAATAGATTTGTTAAATTTAAAACAATCTTAGTCTTTATTCATCATGCCTAATTCCTATAATCTCTCATTCCTATCATATTATCTCAGGGGAGTCTTCCTTCAAGTGTGGAACAATTAATCATTTTTGATGATCAGAGAATTCAAGGGATTATATGACACGCTGTTCAACTCCTGAGTGATTCTTTAGCTTAAGACACGAGCGAAAATTAAGACAAAGTTTTGCAAAACATACTCCGCTATTTAATTTTCAATGTAGAAATATCAGTGATCCAGAAAAATTCTTCAGAATTCCGAAGCAGAGATTTGTGAGTGAAAATTCTCACAAGTGGCTATAGTTCACTTCCTCATATATTGTTTGTTTTTTTTGCAATTAAAATTATAAAGAAAAAAATCACTATAGCCTGTCTTTCTTTACAACGTTTAGAATGAGTTTCTTCCCATTTACTTGTCATGAAAATATAATATGCGTTTGTACTTTCTTCATGTCGTGTCACTATTTATTTTTAGTTATGTGTCACACTTTTCAGTGAAAACAATAAATATACTTGTTCGTCAGTAAATAGATGTGGATGTGATTTAAAACAAACTTTTTAAAAATTGCTGAGATCATTAGTTTTGAATGCTATTCTTATCATTTATTTGTAAAGAAAACATAGTATGCATCCTTAATTTCTTCATCTCTTGTCACCATTAATAAATTCATATTTAGTTAAATGTCACACTTTTCATTGAAAATAATAAATATATTTGTTCTTGTGTAAAAAATCGCGGATGAGTTTTAAAATAAACTTCTTAATTATTGTAGAAATGGCGAAGAAATAATCAGTAATTAAACGAGCATCATTCTAATAAATAATGTCTTATTTTTTATTTTGGTTGGTATACGGACTGTTTTCCTCAAATAAATCCTTTTGAATGTATTATAGAAGTATGTTAAAATAATAAAACTAATAACAGACACTTGTTATTGGAAATTATTATTTAATATTTTCATGAATTTTTATTAATGATGAAATCGGATTGCATAACGCATGGAGGGATATTTTTGATACTTTTATGTGAAAATACGAGAGAAAGAATCTTGCCGATTGATTTTCGATAAATATTTGTATTATAGATTCAAACATTATATGCTGTACTCAATAAAAATACACAAAACTTCTAATTTTCTATAAATATATTGTTTTGAACAGCAAAAACGAAACATCAAGATGATGCGTGTAATAAAAATATTTTTAAGACCATTTTAAATTTAAAACAATTGCTTATTTTAAATTTAAATGCATTATAATATTTATAAATGGTAATATTATAAATTTAAAAATAGTATGCCAGCTACCATTGAAACATTCCCAGAAAAATTATATGGTAGTTATTCATTCTCATTTAGCTTGAGTTAATTGGAAATTTGATCTTGTAAAACGTAATCTAATATTATTTTTACGACTCAAAACATATCTTTAGAGTACTGAAAGACATATGTACAATAAATTTCCTTTTGTAAGTAATCAATAAATTCTTTCCATTATTGATCATCATTTGCATAATTTTAATAAACAGAAAATAATCATATAATAAATCAATTTATCATTATTTGAAATATCACGATAAATTTATCATTACTTAAATTATGTTAAATAATTTTTATTAAAATAATAGCTACTATTTAAGGATTAAAAACAGTTAATATTGTTAGTGCTAAATCAAAAACATTCAGAAATCGTAAACCATTTTTGTATTAACCTAAAGTGAATTTCTTATGCTTTTTTATACATGATTCTTTATGTCATTGTTCAGAAAATTCGAGAAGTGTTAGGTAATTTTCAATTTTATCCGTTATAAAACGCTGATCAAAGTGGAAAATTTTTGATTTTGTTTAGCACTTTTCTCTTTTCATCTTCATTCATTATTAACAACGATAAATATGATTTTAATTATATATAATTGCGATAGATTACACTTTATTGCAGTGTTAAATATCAATGTATAATGAAAACAACAATTCATATTGATGCCTAGAATATTATTAATTACAGCTCTTAAAGGTATTTTTCCAAGAAGAATTGGTTGTTAAATTTAAGGTATCCGACTATGTTCAAAGGAAACTTTTTGAAAAATTGGAAATTTTTTAAAAAAAACTACAGTTTTTGGATGTATTGTCAATCATAATACAAAATACTAGAAATACAACAAGATTATTTGGAAATATAATATATTTTGTGAAACAGGAAAATGTGTAGTAATTTTTAATGAAACTTAACCAAAACTATTAACACTCTACAAAAAATTGTAATGCAGCAATCCTATTTTTCTTTATACACAAATTATAGAATATTATGATGAATGAAATGATCGAAAATCTAAGAAAAATCTTGAGTTGCAAAAAAGTTATGGGTAAAAATATACGTATATGTTATTTTTTTCATAAATTCACAGTTAAATTTTTTAAAACACCTAGAAATGAAAAAGTATTTCACCCACAATAAAACTTTTGGCTCCTTTCATCGATCCTATTATTTAAACCACACTCTGAAATTTTTATGTAAATACCTTTATTAGTTCTTGAGATATCATGCTAACGGTGGACAATTTTTATAAAAATTAAAGTTTTGAGAAAATTTAAATTAAAGGCAAATTTTAGCTGAAAAATACCTGATCCTTGTACAATAGGTCAGACCTTCCTTTTCCTTGAAGATATAAACTGTATTGGAATGAGAAAAGTTTGAACTACAAGAAATAACAATAAAAAAAACTATGTCAATGTGGTCGATAACCATTGGTTTTAACGTAGTTATATATCTTAAGTGAATTACAAATAAGCCTAGCGAAACAACACTTCCAATAAAGCAAATGAAATCGTACATGGTGTATTATGTCAATCCGTATTACATTGGAGATAATTTATTCGTTTGAAAATAATCATTTGTCGAATTTAATCAACTTTTTTCCTGAAAAAATATTGCCACAGTTATTGAGGTAATTTGGAGGGCAAAAATTGATTAATGCATAACTTTCTTAAAAGTGTTGGATTTAATTTCAGCATATTTCTCATCCATTATTAATACTGCTTTTTACTTAGTAGCTTTCAGAATATTTTTTTTATTTCTTTGTTCGGAAAAAAAGAACAGGCGTATACTTTTACACTATATACAAGGAATGACCTTAGCCACTGAAAGTCTGTGTTCAAATCGCAACATCTTAAACAAGTTCATCTAAAGATAATGAACATTAAGAATTCTACAAGACCTGCTGTTTGGTTTTTAACTCAGAATCAGTGAACTGTAACGGTAAAAAACTGATGCAGTAGAACGGACGAACACGAAATGCATACGAATTAAGTAGCATTTGCTCTTCTAGAACGAAGATGGAAACATTTCTTTGCTTTAATTTTGCTTTCTGTAAATATTTGTTTGGGTGAAACGTGTTGGCAGGTGAGTAGGTGATATTCGGAAGAATCATGAACAAGTAACTGTTAATTATTTCGTTGCAAGTGACCGACTTTATTCCTACTGATGAGTTTTAATTAAATATTCAGTTGTCTCAAGGTCACAATAATGACTAAAGATTGTTGAAATTTAAAACAAAATCATTGATCTTTAAATGAATATGAAATGTATTGAAAAGTGCAGAGGAATTGAATTTAAAATCATAGATTTATTGCATTCAATTCACTTTTTCAGTAGCATATAATGAAAAAAATAATATTTATTTAAATCAATAATTTATAGAGAAAATATTTAACATTCACTAAAATCTCGGACAGAAAAACTGAAAATAAATTTAAATAATAGCAATTTAATAATGTTTAATAATGATAAGAATTTTATAATGGCAATTAATTTAAATAATGATAAAAGTAACAAAAACATAAAAAAATAATAATAAATAAATTAGCAGATAATTTTTATTAGTTATAAATTATAAATTTCATTAAAAAGAAAATGAAAGCCTGGATTTAATTATAAATTTCAACAAATCTAGTTTATCAGACCTGGACATAATGCATTATTAATTAAACAATATAATTTTATTATTCTTTTATATTATTTTAAGCCATTTGTTAAACATCTTGGCATTATCAATACTAAGCAGCTTCAAGAGTGTTAAAAGATCTTCAAAAGAGTAAAAGAATTTAAATGTTTTTAAATTTCATTCTGAAAAATCAAGATATTTTAGAGGATGGTAAAAGAGGTAGTACTAGACAATTTGTCTATCATTTTTAAAGAAGCAAGGATTAAAAAAATGGACATGGTGATATTATAGTAACATAATAAATTATTTTTACAATGTTTCATTGAGTGGCTCTGAAATGTAATCTTTCAAATGTTTCTCTGAATTGATCGTAATTCTGACACCCTGACTGAAGGTCACAGCTATAGCCAAGCTCTTTTCACAAAATATAAAGTTATTTTTTAACACATTCGCTGCCACCAAAATTTATATATCCATCCTCAGAAGCCGAATTTAAAAAAAGTGTTTTAATGATTAAAAACGTTCCTAATATTTTAATAGTAAAGCCAGAAAAAAAGAAAAACCTTTTATTTTCGTGTTTAGTGTAAAAAAATTTCGGACGCTCTAGAGCGTCAGTGGCACCTCACGTTCAACTTATTATCTGTATGCCACTGACGCTCTGGCGCGTCTCATCATTTTTCTGCGAAATTATTGACACATTATATAAAGTCACAGTTTAAAAGAAATAAAACGTTTAATTAGATAAAGAGAAGTGAAATTTATGAAAAATTATAAAATGTAACAGTAAAATATAAATATGTATAAATGTAAATGTAAGATTATAAAATGTAACAAATATTGTATAATATACATAAACAACATAATAGAAAATGAAAAAAAAATTAAACTTATTACAAACAAGATGTCAGTGTAGAACAGTACTGCATAAATATATTATCCTTTTCTTAGGCTGTGAAGGTCCTGCAATACTTGTACTGTCCGCCATTTTTAAAAATGCACAAAAAAAAAATTTAAACACAAAATTTAAAAACCACGCACTGAACGTCGCCGGCATGGGAGGTAGCGCCATGCTGACGCGCCAGAGCGTCAGTGGCAGCGAATGTGTTAAGCTTTAGAAAAAGCAGTATTTTTAGACGAGACGTCATAAAGTTCCATTAAATATTATATTACCATATTTTACCAAGAAAGAAAAATTCTTATCCTTCTAATTTTATCGAATATTTAAATACATTTCACTATATTTATCCAATCTTTACAAGCGTTTTTTCTTCCCTTTATTTCATTGAAAAATTTATTCGAATCAAGAATGCTGATTTTAACAGCCCGTATATTGATATGCCCATTTTATTTGAAGAAAAAGTTTTAAAAATCTAATGGAGATAGAATCTTTACGGATAAAACGGGTGTCAGCTCATAATAATTTCACAAAATATTCTTTTAAATTTTCCCAAAAAGTTTTTAAATAATATATCAGTTCAATCATTGTTCAGATAATTCTAATTCAAATTTATTATTAAAAACTCAAACTGATTCTACAATTATTTTAAAAACCAAAAGTCTTCTAAGAAATTCTTAGAGTTACATTTAAATTAATGAACATTGAACTTCATAATGACCGAAAAGAATATGCTATTCTGTCTGAATACCTAAACCTTCTAAATGAAATAAAGCTATAAAATGTGGGAAAATAAATTTATGACTGTGAAGACTTTTCAAATATAGTTTGAAACTGTATGTTTATTTACTCAAGATATTTAATTAAAATTACTGCATGAAATTGGAAAATAATAATAAATAAAACAAGTACATTTTAACAAAACAAATATTTTTTATTTTAAATTAAAAGAAAACAGCAAAATACAAAAATTGGAATAGCAGTTTGAAAAAAAGAGCAGAAGAAAGAATAAAAGGTAAAATTCAATGAAAGGCAGAATTGCAAAATTTTAAGTAACTTTGGAAAAAGAAAGAAGTCTTGAGTAGCCAAAGTAATAAACAGTAGAAATTTGAAGGGCCAGGAGAGAAATATTTTTTAAAGTTGAAAGTTTCTTTGAATCAGGAGGGGAAAAGTTGCATTCAGTTGAAAATCTTGCAGACACTGTTGATAAAAAGTTAACATTCAGGTAGACATTATTGAAGAACGAGATAGAAAAAGAATAACATTCAACAGAAATTCTTGAAGAATCAAGAAGAAAAAAAAAGATATTCAGTGGAGAGTTTTGTTGAACCAGGTGGAGTAAAAGTAACATCAAATAGATATTCTTGAAGAATGAGGCGGATAAACAGCAGCATCAGGTAGACATTCTTGAAGAATCAGACGGAGAAACAGTGGCATCAGGTAGATATTCTTGAAGAACTAAGTGGAGAGAAAGTAACAACCAGTAGAACTTCTTGATAAATCAAGCAGAAGAAAGAAACATTCAGCAGAAAGTAGAGTCACATCAATTTCAGGCAATTCAATATTTTTTTTTTCAATAAATAAATTACAGGATGGTCTTCACGATGCCAGGAGCAGCGAGGATTCCGGCATTCTTCAATCCGATGGGGGAGATGATGCCAGCATTGAGAAGGGGAGCACCAGCTAGGAGACCGCTGTTGAGAACTGGAGCGCCAACCAGACCATTGGCCAGGAGACCACTATTGAGAACTGGAGCCCCAACCAGACCATTAGCCAGGAGTCCGTTTCCGATAAGTCCGGCATTGAGGAGAGGAGCTCCAATAAGTCCGGTGGTTCCGATGACTCTCTTGTCAGTGGTCACTGCTCCGGGGATGGCGACGACGGATGAGGTGGAGACAGCAGCAGGACCCACGATTCCGGCATTCAGAAGTCCGGGTGCCAAGATGGTGGCATCAACAGCTGCAAGAGCAGCGAGGAGGAGAGCAATCTAAAAAGGAAAAAAAAAATATTATTTCTTATTTTAACAGAAAGTGGCCTTGGAATCTATGGTTGAAATATGTAAAAGAAGAAGGAAATAAATTTCAATTCAAGGACTAAAAAAACATCAGTAGCTGTAGAACCATCCAGAAGAAATGGCATCTCCCTCTGAGTATTAAAAAAATATATAAATAATATAAATAATACAAAAAATCTATCTCAGCTTCAAATAAGATTCCGTAAAAACATCAATCTTTTGTGATGCAAGGATTTATAAAGAAATTTATCGAGATTGGATAACAAACTATGATTACCCCCCCCTATAAATAATATTTTTTTTTATTTAACTATACATATATGAATTTTTATTTGTAAATATATCAAACAAAAGCTTTTAATTTTCGGCTGCAAGTTAATAAGAATGATTACTTTAAAGAGAGACGTATAGAAATTAAAATTCACTGCTGTCTAGCTTTTATTTTTGAACTGTTTAAAGTATAAGATAATTAATTATTAAAGAGTGTTTATGAGATAAATTAAGTTATGTAATAAATTTCTATTAATAAAATGTCATATTTCGATTAATATTTAAAAATTTTCTAATATTATAAATTTTTATTATAAGTCAATTCGGATAATTGTATTCATTTTTTTGTTCCTTCTGGAAGCTGGAAGAGGTCAGGTTTGATTATTTCCAGGTTTGAAATTATAGGCAATACAATATTAATCGCAATTTTAATAGATTATATAAACTAAGTTTTTCACAACAAGGAATTTCAGATTTCAAGTAGACTTTTGTACAGGGAAATTTATTTTATGAAAAATACTTATACAATTATTTTTAGACAAATTTTTTGAAAATTTATTTTATATTTTCAAACAGACGTCTACTCTGATTTGCTTGAGACTAGATTTAGTAAAAGTAAACAGTTAAGAGCAGTTGTTTGAATGCGGTATATTTGTAGAAAACGATGTGGTTGAAAGCATAATTTAAAAAGACATTAATATAAACCTTAGCCTGTTTTACTATGAAAGCAATTACCTGTTGTTAATGCAAGTGTTAACTATATAATACTTTTTTTGTAGAATCAAATACAATTCTTATATATAAATAATTATATTTTTATATATTCTATAGATATGCCGTGTAAAAAATAAAAAAAGTGCATCCATAAAAGAGAAAGAGAGGGAAAATATTCACAAGAGAAATATATAAATTCTTCACAAATAATATATTAAGGTATATGAAGACCTATTATCATATGAAACTGCAATAAAATGTTCTTTATCATTTTGAGCAAATAAGAGCTCTCTAAGCCTAAGGCTTTCGTTTAGTTCTGAATATTATTTACGTTTATTTTCAATGTTTGGTTTAAAATGGAATGTTAAATAAAGGCCCATAGCAATTTCAGTACCCCAAAACAATAATTATGAAGCTACATATTATCTCAATCAAATGCATAATGACTTTATATGATTCTATTATGCAAATATTTTATCTACCGGTGCCGAGTTTCCTCAATAAACCGTAATCATACTTCTTGTTTTTCCGATACGCCTCTCTAACTTAGATATTCATAAACAATGCAAGAAAACGATTTATAAATGCTTATTACGTCTTCATATTTACTACAGAATCTATTCTGACATTATTTGTTTGGCTATATTTTATTACATTTATGTTTTATTGAAGAGGGAACCTGTTGCCGATGTTTAGGTGGGTTCACTGAATTCTTGACATTTCACCTTTTAATTGAAGCAACGGCTTAGTTCTCGACGAATTTCCTGAAATTTTGGAAAATTAAATTGCATTTTCCTTTCAATGAAAATATAAGGTTTTGAAGATTATTTGAACTTCTGTTAGCCGTTGTTTTCCTATGCAAAACTTTGGATAGTTAATGAGCATAACATTCCTATTTATACGGCTTATTTCTGCGGTAACGGGGTAACAGACTGTAGGTTTAAATAAAAAGTAAAAATATTAGACTCGTGTTCAGATGGTCAATATTCTATTTTGATTGGATTATTAATTTTAATGTAATTGTATTTTTTTTCATTATATGAGCCAAAACTGTGAGATCAAAATGGTAATTTTCTGTAATTGCTTCTTAAATTAACATATTTTCAGTTAAAAAATATTTAAATTTGATTTCAAATAAATCACTGATAATATAATGGGAAAAATAGAGAAAAAATCAATAATTTTTGAAAAATAATTATAAATTAGTAAATAAAAATAATAATCATGTCGATTGTCTTTTTAGGAAAAGTTCTTAATATCTTTCACCTTTATAAAATTATTCTAAAAATTAATTCAACAAAGATTTCAAAACTGTATTATCATAATGCAGTAAAATTTAAATTTTACAGGAAAACAATGTCCTAATAATACAAAATAAGTTTAAAAAATAAATTCAACTTTCAATCATTTATTACACATCTTAGAATGGAATTCATATTCAAAAAAGGAAATATCGATCGATTGAAATTATAATTTATAATTGCACTCGAAATGGGTGTAGAAGGGAGGGATATTTGACAAAAGCGACGTAATCTTAAAATTTAATTTTAAATCGAATTTCTTAGAAGTTATTTCCAAATTTTCGAACTTTTTTAAATAAAAGGAGTAGAATTCTTCTGAATAATATGTAAATTCTTAAAAAGAACTGAAATAGAATGCAAGCACATAGATAGTTAAAATTGATGGGTTATATCTTAATGTAGTAAAATTTTCGAAATTTTTTAAATAAAAGGAGTAGAATTCTTCTGAATAATATGTAAATTCTTAAAAAGAACTGAAATAGAATGCAAGCACATAGATAGTTAAAATTGATGGGTTATATCTTAATGTAGTAAAATTTAAATTTTATAAGAAAGAAGTGTTCCTATGATGGAAAATAATAATAATTAATTCAATATGCAGTAATCTCTATTTAGAATACAATTCTTATTCAAATAAAGGAAAAATCAACCGATTGAAACTACAAGTTATGAATGTTCTCTAATGTCTGTGTGAGGGTAATAAATATTATATAGATGTTTCACAATCATAAAATTTATCTGTTCAACATTTATTTATTCAAAGTTATTTTCGAATTTTTGAAATTTTTAGATAAAAGGAGTAGAATGCTTCAGAATAATATTTAAATTCTTAAAAATAATTGATATAGAATGATGAAAAATGATAATATAGATGGTTATCATTGCTTTATGACAAAATTAAAGCTACAAAATATACTCCGAACAAAGAAAATATTCAAAAAAATGTCAAACAGAAAGGATTCTCACCTTAGCGAACATTTTGGAAGATTTGCTTCAGCTTTTGTGAGCTAATGGTACATTCTTGCTAGGACATGAACTATATATACCCTTTTGCTGCCAAAAAATGTAGGACATCACGGGAACAGAGAGTGACCACTACCAGATTCTGTAAAGGACATCTTCTCACCCCGCCCTAAACAACAAGGACAATAACATCGAGAAATCCCAACAGATTGTTTACTAAATATGTTAATTGCCTGATCAATATAGACACGCCAAGAAAAGGCAACAAAGCAGGTGTTGGGAACTTCTTATGGCGATCGAAAGCGGTTCTATCCAGTTTCGGACGGTCGTGGTGGGTAGAACCTTGAATCACCGTTTGATTATTTATTCGGATTTTGATCTCTGAATGTCCTTGGGAAATAAACCTCAAGGTATAAGGCTAAAAGCTTTATAGTTCAAAAATTTTTTGAGCTACTGTGGCTATAGAATTCGTTAATTATTATATTTGCAAATACAATTAACTTAAAATCAAGGTTTTTAAGATTTAATCTTAAACTATCCAGGCTCCTTTAATTCAGAAGGTAAAATAATTCTTCATATCAATTATCAAGAACATTAAAAAAATTAGTAAAACTGAGGAATTTCAAAACAAAATGTAATTCTTTGGGTAAGTTATGAACTTAAAAAAATGGTATGGTAGTTTTTTGGACTTTTAATCTGTTTTGTGAAACAATAATATGTATCAATTTTATTATTTGCAAGATGGAAAAAATGAAGACTTGCTGTATTATTTTTCCAACCAAATCGCATTTCATTGTTTATTTTCGATTTGTATTTCAATTAAAATAATAAACTTTTGAAAAGGGTAGTATCCACTTATTAAAAACATATATTGAAAATGCTTCTAAAAAACTAAACTTTTTTCTCACTTGAACTGCTTTTAAAGTATTAAGTATGATAATATATAAATTTGGATATAATATTTCTTGATTTTTACAAATTATTTTAAAGTTCTCTCTCTCTCTCTCTTTATATATACAGTGGCTAAAAAAAGTTTCCGTAAGGTCACTAAATTTAAGAATAAATTAGCATAATTTGTAAAGTATTGCATTTTTTCTTTAAATACTCTCTATATGTGTTTAGTATAAGTCTATAAAAAGAGATTTTTGTAAATTTTCATTTTTAAAAAACGAGAAAAGCATATTATTTACAATATCTAAGGTAAATTGAAAATTGCAGTGCAAAAAAAGTTTCCGTACGCTTTATGCAAATTCTTTCTGAAGTGTTTAAAACAGACCCGCAGTAAATCTTTGACTTCAGAAAGTTAATCACTGATCAGAAAACAACATTTTGACAGTTGTTGAGTTTAAATTTGTTCTTGATCGTCTCAAAATGGAAGTTCCCAGAGCTATTCGGGAATTGGTGATTAAATTGCAAAATGATGGATTATCCATGAAACGGATTAGTGAAAGGATTAAAAATTCGAAGTCTACTGTGCAATATATCATTGAAAGATATCGCAAACTTCATTCACTTGAGGATAGAGATCAATCCGGGAGGCCGTCAAAATTAAATCGCATGCATAAAAGAAACATCTAACGCCAAGTTCTTGAAAATCCACGAATTAGTGCACCGAAGTTGGAAGCTGATTTAATTGTTGGTTACAACATTAAAGTCTCAACTCAAACCGTGAGAAATGTCATTAAACAAAGTGGTTATCATGGACGTGCGGCCCAGAAGAAACCTTATATAAGTTTGTACAATAGGAAAAAGCGCCTCGAGTTTGCAAAGAAGCATGTAAGCAAGCCATTATCTTTTTGGGAATCCATTCTTTTTAGCGATGAATCAAAATTTAACATTCATGGGTCAGATGGCCGAGTTATGGTGTGGAGAAAACCAAACGAACAAATGCTAACTAAGAATTTATGCGGAACTGTGAAGCACGGTGGTGGCGGTGTTATGGTGTGGGGGTGTATGAGTGCTTCTGGAGTAGAAAATTTGCAGTTCATCGAGGGAAATATGGATCTATATGGATATCTGGATATTCTTAAACAAAATGTGTTATCCAGTGCAGAGAAACAATCTCTTGGAACTGGATTTACTTTTCAGCAGGACAACGATCCTAAACACACCTCTAAGATTTGCCAAGAGTGGTGCCTTTACCATGTTAAACAACAACTTCATAGCCCTCGCCAGTCACCCGATTTAAATCCCATTGAACATTCGAAGTAAAATTCTAAATAAAGTTTAAAGTTTTAGGGAGAAATTTTGCTTATCACCCTATTTGGTTTGAGTTTATTAATATCCCAAATCGCAAATTCGAACTATATAAATATTGAAATATGATTTAAAACTTGTGATGAATTAGTGATAGAATAGACAAACAGATATATAAAAGACGTATTTCTATTTATAGAACAATTTAATTTAATGTAAAGTAAGTAATAATAATCCTGAAACACTCCATTAGGATTATAAATGCTTCCATTTTTCTCCTTGAAACAGCATTTTTGAAAAAAAAAATCCTTTCCATCTGTGTTAAGAGTTTCGATAGGCAAACGTTTAGTCTGTAAAAGGTTGTACCAACAATGATTCAATATTGAGTATTTATGATCAAATAATGATTTCTTTTTAAATATACGTTAATGAAATTGAGTGAGATACAACAATAATGAATGAAAATTTTGTTTCTCAGATTTTGTCTATATGAGGCAAGACGGTGACTTAAATAATGATGCATTAGCAAAAATAACGATGAAAGCACTATTCTTATAGAAAAACTACTGAAAATTACTTTATTCTGAATGGCATTATTTCTCAAAAATGAATCTGGTAAGTAATACTTTTATGAAGAAATAATATTATTTAGTACTATTCTTATTGCAAACCAATAAAATTACTTCCTTCTAAACAGTATTATTTATCAAAGTTGAATTTGGTAAATAACGCTATTCAGAAGAAATTATTTTATTTAGTACTATTCGAAAACCATTCATAATTACATCCTTCTGAATAACATCATTTGCCAAAATTGACTTAGTACTATTAGAACTAAGTACTATTAAGTATTATTAAGTATCACTAAGTATTAACAGTACTATTTAGAAGAAATAATATCGTTTAGTACTATTCTTATAGCAAACCAATCAAAATGACTTCGTTTTTAATGGCATTATTTATCGAGTTTGAATTTGGTAAATCATGCTTTTTGGTAAAAATAATATTATTTAGTCATATTCTTAATGCAAAACTATCAAAACTGCTTCCTTCTGAATAACATTATTTATCAAAATTAAATGTGGTAAATAATACCACTCTGAAGAAATAATATTATCTTGTATTATTCTTATTACAAATCAATCAAAGATTACTTCCTTCTGAAAGCATCATTTATCAAATTTGAATTTGGTAAATAGTAGTTTTCAGAAAAAATAATAATGTTTAAAATTACTTTTTAATAATGGTATTAATATTATTAAAAAATAATTTTAAATTATATTTTCTCAAATTTATATATTTTACTAAAAATAATAGTATTCAGAAAAAAATATTATTTAGTATTATTCTTATTGCAAACCAATCAAAATTACTTTCTTCTGAATAGAATTATTCATCCATATTGAATTCGATAAATTATACTATTCAGAAGAAATAATATACTTCCCAGATATGCTTATGAATGAAAAAGAAAAATACTTGTTCGAGTCCTTCAACAATTGTAACGAAACGCAAAGATAATAATTTCTGTCAAACGGAAACAAAGTAAATTTAGAATAACAAAGTTGGCAGTTAAACAAAGCCAAGTTATTACTTATTCGGTACAACTTAAAGTTATGAATGAAACGGTTCAGTGCTCACCGAGAATATCTAAACAGGAAGCAATGGCAGATGAAAAATTAATAATATTAAGAAGCGATATTAGTAATGTTATAATCAAAAGAATGTAAATGAGTATATGATAGTTTGTTTGAATCTAATCATAACCATCTAAACTTCCTTCTTTTTATTCGTATGTTATATGACTGATAGTTAATAAGGGAAATGATGATACGTTTTAGTTAGTAAAATCTTTCGACTGAATGCTTTTCTGAAGGAAAATAAATAGATATTTTCAAACTGACTTGGTTTCATAAAAAATATTTCTGATTTCTCTGTCTCATGATTTACATCTTTGAAAAATAAAAGCAGAATTTTCAATATTTGCTACTTTTACGAAGCTGATGATTTGATCATTTTCTGAAATGTTATCATGAGCATTTACTGAGGATAAGACAATCATATATTGCATTTAATTCAGCTAACTCATTTGTATTTAGATTTTGCATAGTTTCATAAATTTATTGAATATGATTGCGCTTACAAATATTTCATTACTTTGCTGAATTATGACTGAAAATTCAAATGAATAACCAAATCTTATACTATAATACGAGGAATGGTTCCAAGTCGAAAATCGCCCCAGAATTAATAAACTCCGGTAAACTTGGGGGTCTGGGGTTTTTGGCCACGAGGAATCGATTGGCGCCGGTTTTGAAGCGCCACGGTCGAGCAGTTCGGAGTTACAGATAGGATATTTTCAAACTTTATTAGTTCGCCATATTGGTTATAGATGGCAGCACGTTACCGCTTGAAAACTATTAGCCATTATGGCGAACTAATAAAGTTTCCAGAAGATGATCCGGAACTAATCTCGAAATGGATGATCCATAACCCGTGTGGTGATATGAACCCAAGCGCTCCGTGCATGGTCAGCAAACATGGAAGAGACCAGTGCAGATGGGGATTTCCACTGGAACATCAAGACATGACATCGCTGGTGGACGATGAAAAGCCGAGGTTTAACCGGTTATCTTTTCACCAATGGTTTCACAAATTTTCTTATGGCATGTATGGTTTTGATAAATCACAATTGAAAATTTAAATCTTCGAGTTAGCTTCGATACCTGTTTTCTCCGAGCGGAGCTCGGTCACCCGCTGGTTAATTTAATACCAAATATGAACACGCTCTAAAAGGTCAGAAATAACTAGCATGGTAGTGGAAAAGTAACCCTTTTACAATAATGTATTATATGAAATTGTGAGTATAAAGTCTTCTACAGTATTTTCAAAATGTGTAACATTTATTTGCACTAGCTGCCTATCACAAGCTCTATTTCTTACTTTTCAAAATACCTGAAATAATTCTTATTCTTTTTCAACTCTGCAATGCTAACTAACCATACGCTAATTTCAAATTTTCTCGTTTTACGTACACAGCAGAAGCTGGAAATTTATCTCAAACTCAGGATATTTAGACGTTAATACAGAAGAACATGAAATAAATGATGAACATTGTGGCTTGTATCTCCTCATTATACTTTTAAGGCTACACAGTACACGAAAAATCGTCAAAACATTGAAATGTTTCATTGGTTCTTATGATATATTGAGTCATTCTAAATTTTCCTGCAAAATTTTAGAACCGCAGCTTTATCTTTTTATTAAGAAGAGTTTTTGGTGCATGACTGGTGAGTAAACAATGTTGCCGCATCCACTTTTCAGATTCAAATACCTATAAAAGAAAATCTATTGACAAAAATATTGCCAATTTACCAAAAACTTTCATCAAATGAGATATTAGAGCGATGTGTTTGGAGCATTTTACAAGACTTCGTTAAGACTATACATTTGGAGCAAATGCTCAAAAGTTACAACTGCATCGATCAAACAGAATAGCAGAAATAGCAAGCAGAATAACAGAAGTATCAAACACATTAATATAAATAGCAATTAGAGGAGCATAAATATACATTTAATCAATTTTGATATGCGTATTAATTTTTTAAAGGTATTATGCTAAGATTTATGAAATTTTTCTCTTTTGTTAGTTTCTCTTTACAATATACAGATCAATCTTTACAAATCATAATAGTATATTGTTGTATAGTGTTTTTCTTTACAATATTCTTTACAATATAATAATTTCTTTACAATTTCAATATATAAATATAATACTTTGTTTCCATAAATTTTCACATTTTTTAACTTTCAACAATTGAGAATTACTTGAATATTATTTTGTAAATGTTATAGGCAAATTGGACAAATTTTATGTTATGATTTAGGTGAATAAAAACTCTGAATGCATTTTTCTCCATGCTGATTTTTTACTTATATTCTACATTACAAAATTCTAATGCTTTCATAAAAATTGAGGTTGGTGTGAAGTTTTTTTTTATTAATATTCATAAATAGATGCCTTGTAAAACTTAGCATGGAATTAGCTTTAAAGTGAGTAGCAATTTTTAAAAATATGTTTAAGGTCAGAACTCCTGCATTTTCCAGGTTTTTTTGGGTTTTTTTACAGAAAAAAAATTATAAAAAGTTAAATACTGTTGGTAAGAAAACATCCATGCTAAGTTTTATATTATATATTAATATCTACCTAGAAAAAAATTTGGAGAAACATTTTCTTATTAAAAAAAGGCCTTAAAGTTGTTAATAAAGCTTAAAATTTGTTAAAAATTTTATTTTTGTAAAGAAATATTAAACTATTTTTAATTTTTTACGGAAGAGTTATGAAGTCCATTTTTATATAAAAGAAAAATATAATTTTAAACATTAAATTTGAAAGAAAAAATTTTGAGGTATTTTATGGCCTTAATTAGCCTGTGCAGTAAAGAACGTACAGTTTAAAAATGAAAAAACTGACATGTACATTTTTTCTGTCATCTCAATACAAAGCCGATTCAAATGAAAATCCACCAGTTCATAGTCTCTTAAGGTATCCGACTACGTTCGAAGGAAAAAATTGAAAAATTAGATATTTTAAAAACTATTTATGATTTTTAGATGTATTGTCAATTATAACAAATATACATACAAAAAATATTGTAAATTATAATATATTTTGAGAAATGGGAAAATTTATCAAAATTTTAATGAAATTTAATTAAAACGGTCAACACTCTACACAAACTTGTATTGCAGCAATCCTATTGTTCTTTGTACAAAAGCTATACTATATAATGATGAATAATAGAAACCAAAATCTAAGAAAAATTTTGAGATGTAAAGAAGTTATGAGTCAAGATATACGTATATATGCATTTTTTTCATAAATTCTGAACTTAATTTTTCTAAAAATACCTACAAATAAAAAAGTATTTCACTAACACTAAAATTTTTGGCCTGTTTCATTGTCCATATTATTTAAAACTCTCGTTGAAGTTCTTATGCAAATATTTCTATTAGTTTTTGAGACGCTGGAGAATTGTTAACGCTGAAGAATTTTTATAAAAATAAAAATTTTGAGGAAATTGAATTTAAGGACAAATTTTAGCTGAAAAATATGTGACTGCACGATAAGTCAGGGCTTTCTTTTTCTAGAAAAGATAAATTGATTTGGAAAGAGGAATGTCTGAACTACATGAAATAGCAATAAAAAATAAAGTTCGCCTATATGGTCAATAACCAATGTTTATAATGTAGTCGGATACCTTAAGCAATTAAAAATATTCTACTTAAATGTTAATACTTGGAATGTACCTATGTGAAATAATTAGAACATAATTACTAATTTCCTGTTTAATGAATAAGATCTTCATAACTTTTACTTTTAAACTTTGAGAATAAATTTGTAACTAGATTTTAACAAAAATGTTTGAATATAATTTATGATTAATTTCAATGAATATAACTAAATATGGCTGGTAAAATTTAATTATTGTATTTATGAATGAAATGGTCTAAAGGATTGCTCTTTTTGTTGACGAATTCTTGGAAAGAAGTGAGGTAATATGTATTTTGAATAATGGGGATTGTGCCACTCATTGTACCCAAACCGGATTGTGTTTTACTTTGGAAAAGGCAGGTATGACGGATTTCAGTCCAATCGTAGGCTAGAGTATAGGAATGCTCCATTTCTGCAGTTACTATTGGCTGCTTAGACCAGGTTCAGTTTCTCTATTATAAATGAACAAATCTAAACATCTGTATAATATAATATTAACTTTGTGGTGGTGGTGGTGGGTCTAATGTCACTTGGTCATACCAAGCCTGAATGAGTTGAGCTCTTTCGAATTGTATGTGCCTTTCATTGTTAACGAGCACCGTTCAAGTGAAAGTACGAAGAAACCCACTACACAAACCTTTTTAGGGGCAGGTCAAACTCATTCATACACTCATTCATCCATCTTCAAGTCAGAGTGTAGATTCAAATCAGAGACCGACTCATCCCTGATTCAGTACCCCCAGAGGTATAAGTTGTTATGGGAACTTGGAGGACTTTGCAGTCACGACATATTTAGCGTGTCCCAACTGCCATTAGCCAACACGGCGGTCTTTGCTGAGACGAGGACAGAGCTCTACACCTTTCGGTTACACGAGAGCATGAGACTGAAGCTCTACCAACCAGGTTACCGAGGCCATTAACTTTTAAATTCCCTAATATGTCTTTTCTATTGAAAATTTCGTTACTTAGTTTCCTTCAAATAACTTTTGTAGTTAGAAGATTACATATTTTCCCTTTATCATAACCTTTTGTCGAATTCTTGGATTAGGATTAGGATTCTTGGATTCTTGGAATAGTTTTTATCATAACCTTTTGTCTCATGCATATGAGCAGATATATTCTACCAAATGAGATTGAAATCATAGCATCTGTTTATATATTAAGATGCATTTAGAAAGAGATTTTTGTAAAGCAAAAAATATGCTTTTTAGCATTACAAAGCAGTAAAGACACTCTTTTGATTTCAAATTTCTTTTCCAAAATTAATTTATTAAGAAATGTGAAATGGAAAATCATTTTATTTGTGAATCTTAAAAAGTTTTAAGAAGATGAGTATCTTTCATAATTAAATTCAAATAATTCGGACAAAATGGGTATTGTATTTCTGTTGATAATATGATGTACTATTTCGAATGAATGAAATTAAATATTTGTGTAATGTAATATTCGAAATAAAATATATTTACTTTTGATTGCACAGCTAATTTATTAATTTTTATTAGTCACGTCAAATCTGATAATGAAGTTTATCATTGTATTAATCAATCTATTTTTATGAAATTTACATCTAAAAAATTTGAAAAATATGGATAGTACTTAATCAGAAAAAGCATTAAGGTGTTATAGCAGCATCAAATAGTAGTTATAATAGTTTTTAATTCTAATAACTTGGTCAAAAGTATTATGTTTTTGAAGTTTTTATATATTTTGGATCTTATTAGTAGTTCTATAAAACGATTACATAACTTTATAAAAAAACAATTTAAATTAAGTACGAAAATGTTATGATAATTTTGAAGTAATAAAAAGAAGCATTTCATTGCACATAATATTTATTTTCAAACTTTTATTCTGATACAGAACCATAATATATTCAGATAAGAAATGTGAGGAATACTGGACATGAATTCTTTTCTACATAGAGTAAGAATATACATATCGAAAGGATTCGAAAAGAAACGTGATATTGAAGTACAATGAATAGAGTACAGATAATTCTTAGAAATTTTAATAAAACTAACAAGTATATTCAATTTGAAACTTGAATCTAATTTTTAATTAATATTCCTAACAATAACTTATTCCAGGAACGACCTAAAGAAAATAAGATTCCCTTAGCAACACAGCACAAATTCTTTCCAATTGCAATTCATAAGAAACATTAAGTCTCAATTTTTTTTTCTTAAATTTGTAATTCGTAATAGATTTTATGTAAGTTTAAATATATTGTTAGATTCATATACAAATAAATAATTCCAATCATTTTTAAATGCGTACAATAAGGTGAATTTATGCTTAACTGGTAACAGATCTTCATTAATAAAATACATAAAGCATTTAGAATATATTCATTTTTTAGAGATCACGTTATTTGGCACTATAATATCACAACGTTTCCAATTACACTTTAGTTTACAAAATTGACTTGACAACTCCAGGAGCAGCCAGGATTCCGGCATTCTTCAGTCCGATGGGAGAAACGATGCCAGAATTGAGAAGAGGGGCTCCGATGAGACCATTGTTGAGAACTGGAGCACTGATAAGACCATTGGCCAGGAGTCCATTTCCGATGATTCCGGCATTGAGGACAGGAGCACCGATAAGACCATTGGCCAGGAGTCCATTTCCGATGATTCCGGCATTGAGGAGAGGAGCACCGATAAGTCCGTTGGTTCCGATTACTCTCTTATCAGTGGTCACTGCTCCGGGGATTGTGACGACGGATGAAGTGGAGACAGCAGCAGGTCCCACGATTCCGGCATTCAGAAGTCCGGGTGCCAAGACAGTAGCATCAACAGCTGCAAGAGCAGCGAGGAGCAGAGCAATCTAAAATGAATTTAATAAAATATTTTCAAAAGTGCTTTGATATTATTACATTAAAAGATAAATTTCTTAAAAGCCACTTGCTGTTTAACTGGTAGGTTTATTTATATGGATAGAATATAATCATTAAATTCATAGTCTTTCAAACTCATCACCAGATGGCGCAATGATATCTAGAATAGAAATTCTATTCTATTAACCAATAAACTGGTAATTCAGTTCTGAAAATTTTAAAGTAAAATATTGAAATGCTTTACAAATATACTAAAAATATTTCAAAATTCAAGCGTTTTAGGAAGAGAATATGAAATCTTTTTTGATTTTTCAACCTGAACAAATAAGAATCAACTTAAATAACAATGTATAGCTGTTTTTGATTACAATTTATAAATCATTTACAAAATAAGATTAAAATATAATTCATAAATCATTTACAAAAATTATTATTATTATTATTATTATGTTTTATATTTTTCTTCGTTATTTTATATATTTTATGAATTAAGGGAAAATATCCTTTTTTAAATACAAAATTTTACTTTATTCCTATAGTGATTAATTTTCCGTGCAATTAAACATTTTTGCCTTATCGCAATTGTAATATATAACTTTAACATGTATTTCTAATTCATTTATTCGTATTGGTTTTCCTAGATTCAAGAGTTAAACTGAAAAATAATGGATACAGTTATAAAATCCTGGAATTTTCAGTCGAATAAAAAAAAAATTACTGGAAAGATTTTAAATGCTGTTAAGGAAAGATTTACAGTATATACTCAGATATTAATAGTATATACTCAACAGTTTCCTAAGAAAAGTATATGAAATCGTTTGGTTTAGACTGATTAACATCCGTCTTCAAGTTATTTTGGTTTGGTTTAGTTTAATTGCATTTAAGTCCAATTTTAAAGCAAAAATATAACTATTTTGGGACGAACCTGGTAATTTAGAATAGTGGTAGGTGACAAGAAAAACTTCTAAACTGACACCAGTTCTCTAAACTTCAACAATCCACCAACTGCTGGACGTTTGGTTGAATGTTCACCAAACCCTCTTACACAACGGTTCTTCAATGGAATCGGGTTTAAAAACTGAATTGAGTTATTTTGGAAACTCATAAACTTAGTGTCATTATCGATTGGGGAAACTTAATCCGCCATCTCCATAATCTTTCAATCCACATTAGGTTTTTAAATACTTACTAGTAAATTTTAATACCTCTTGCATAATTTTAATAAAAATGTGTGTCAGAAATATTAAACTTCAGTTTGAATCCAAAACCAAGTCATATCAGAAAAGTCATGTTTGTAAAATAATTCATTATTTTAGTAAGTAGCTTGAGTTTAGACTAGGTGAATCAGTAATAATGGAATTAATAATATAACTACTTTAGATAAGCACAGTAGAAATTAACGCAATTTATTGAATACACAATTTATCTCAGAAAAGCAACTTTGTAAAATAATTCAATATTTTAGTAAGTAGCTTGAGTTTAGACTAGGTGAATCAGTAATAATAGAATCAATAATATAACAACTTTAAATATGCACAGAAGGAATTAACAAAATTTATTGAATGCACAATTTAATGTATAACATTCTAAAATTTCAGAATAATTGAATTGTTACAATTTATCTATAGGAAACGAAGATTATATTATATAATGAATATTGATTGACACATGTGAATAACAATGTAAAAAATGTAGCATAGATATATGTGTAATAACTGTTACACATGCGGATAACGTACAATATCCGTTACATATGTGAATAATGGTGTGATAGCTGTTATACATGTGAATAACAGAGTAACAAAATAACTTTGTTTAATGTTAGATGTTGTTTTAATACGGTAGTTAGAAACATCAAAAACACAAAAGTTGGAAATGAAATAAAAAGGTGTTTTGAAACAAATGTTATTAGCAACCAAAGTTTATATTTCATAAAGCCTAACACAATATTATAATGAAAGGAATTATTATTATTATTTCCACAAAGTTTGAAATAAATTAAAAAAGATGTTTTGAAACAAATGTTGTTAACAACCAAAGTTTATATTTCATAAAGCCTAACACAATATTATAATGAAATGAATTATTATTATTATTTCCACAAAGTTGGAAATAAAATAAAAAAGGTGTTTTGAAACAAATGTTGTTAACAACCAAAGTTTATATTTCATAAAACATAACACAATATTATAAATTTAAAAGTTTGGTTTCAAATTCATCAGATATCAGGAATGTTCTTACCTTAGCGATCATACTTGAGTAAAATTTTGAGCACAGCAAAAAGTGTCCAATTTTCAAATTAATGATATCCTTCTAGACCTAGATGGGGTATATATATGCCAATAAAGCTTAGGGAAAGATATAAGATGCGTGATGTTCACGAGGTCAGCAAATGACCACACCAGTTTAGTTTAAGGTCAGCTCCCCAATCCGCCTTCTTTAAAATTCATAATGGCAATGAAAAAGTTGTTTACTAAACATACTTATTAACATAAATTAATATTCAACTATTATTGTATAAAATTTTTTGTATAAACGAAAAAAAAACAGTTACTATTTTATATGGAAATCAAGTATCTTAAACAATAAAGGTTTCATGTTTTTATATTTCAGGTTACTAGTTTCTTTGATACTGTATTACTTTTTTGCCATGCTTCTATAGCAAGTGAGCATGCTATTGCATTTCAGGTTACCAGGGTCTTAGGAAACGTGAATATTTTTTTTTAAATTTAACTGTTGAAATCAGTTCGAATTTTTTTTTAAATTTTGAATGGATGGATAGATATTTCAACTGTTTGTCTCTTTAAGATCTACAAAGAGGTATTTTCTAACAATTAATAGTGAAATATAAGCACAAAATTATTTTAATACATTTTTTCAATATATTTATAGATAAAAAAACTAGTTTCTTAACATATGATTATATACTTAATCAATATTAAAGCATAGCTCATCACATTTTGCAGCTTATTTATTTTAATCATGCTTTATAAATTTGATACATATAGAAGATTAAACTTGTTTATTTAGGCTTCCTCTACTAAAAAAAATAAAGGAATCACAAAATAGCATCTTTTTCCATATTTTTCAATAATGGTTTTGAATATGGTATTAGTTTATTTTCTGAATTGTATAAAATATCATTATTAAGTCCTTATTATGTTAATATTTTTTTATAATTTAAAAAAAGTAAAGAAAAAAAATTATTTCAATTCCAGATTTTCAAAGAGATGAAATAAAATATTATTTTTTAAAAAGATTTCCAGGAAAAATATACAAGCTATTTTTTTTATGAAAAATTTATTTCTTGCCCATCATGAAAACACAAGCCTAGATGGATAAAAAACATTTTTTTATAATCATGAATAACAGTTTAGCGTATAAACTGATGTTCACTTTTCATATTATAATTGTATTTAAAAACTTGGTTGACCGTGTAAAAAGTACCTGGAGCATAGTTTGCACGAGGTTACTGAATGGCCAGCACCAGTTTCTGTTAAGGTCACTCTCACATCCCGCCTATTTAAAAGAAACAGAATAACATTGAATTAAAGAATAATCGTTATTGATGTTTCCTTTCTCAATTATCATCGGTTATTGCATCATGCTTTTAATTCCAACCCACAAATTCAAAAATAAAAAAAAAGCCATGAAAAATATTGAAAATCATCAAATACTAATTTGAATAATTTAGGCTAACAAAACCCTTTTCTGATGAATTAGCCAAGTACTGTCTGCCATTGCGTTATATCTTTAAATACACAAAAAGCACAAACAAATATTTTGAGAAACCGGAAATAAGTGTTTCTATTTCAATCATATATATTTATTCATAATATAATATCAATAAGTAGTGATGCAGATTTAGATTAGGTTTATACAATCAAATAACCTTAGCTGACCATAAAATCCCTTTAAAAATAATCAAAATTTCATTTTCTTCAAATTTGAATAATTTAGGTTAACAAACCCTTTTCTGACGTATTATCCAAGTACTGTCTGACATTGCGTCATATTTTTAAATAAATACAAAAAAATCTATGTATAGAAACCGGGAATAATTGTTTCGATTTCAATCATATATATATTCGTAATATAATATCAATAAGTAGTGATGCATATTTTGATTGGGTTTATACAATCAAATAACCTTAGCAGACCATAAAAACATTAAAAAAATAATCAAAATTTCATTTTCTACAAATGGCATCCCATTTTACATTGATTATTTCCATGGTGACATACATTCATATATGTCGACAGTAAAAATGGGAAAAAAATAAGCTGAGTGAAACCATTTCTTCTCTATCGAAAATTTTATTGGCGATTTAAGATTTTTTTTGAGACCTTATTATGATTCCTTCGAAGTTGTATCATATGTGCTATATATTAAATTAGATGTGGGTTATCTGAAATGAATGCTATATGTTGACTTTAAGTCAAAAGTCAAGCATTCTCTTTTGGGTGGGGCATTGAGTTTTCGGTAGAAGACTTGGCTCAGATGTATCCTCATCATTTAATCAAAATTCCTTCTAATTTTAATTTAAGATATCCAACTACGTTCGTAGGGAATTTTTTGAAAAATTGGATATTTTAAAAACTACTTACAACTATTATTTTTAGATATGTTGTAAATTATAATACAAAATATTACAAATATTACGAAATTAATTGAAAATATAATACATTTTCAGAAATAGGGAAATTTGTTACAAATTTTACTGAAATTTAACCAAAACGGTAAACACTCTACACAAAATGGTAATGCAGCAATCTTTTTTTTCTTTGTACACAAGTTACAGAATATAATGATGAATGAAATGAACAAAAATATAAAAATTCTCGAGATGCAAAGAAGTTTTGGGTTAATATATATGTATATATGCATTTTTTCCATAAATTTACAGCTCAATTCTTCTAAAAACAACTGTAAATGAAAAAAAAAATATATTCCCAACAATAAACCTTTTACTTCATTTCATTTCCCAAATTATTTAAACCACATGCTGTAATTGGTACGTAAATACCTATATTAGTTTTTCAGATATCATGCTAACGGTGAAATAATTTATAAAAATTAAAGTTTTGAGAAAATTAAATTTAAAGACAAATTTTAGATGAAAAAATGTGACACGGGGTGATAGGTCAAGCCTTCCTTTTCGTGCAAAAGTTAAATTGTGTTGGAAAGAAAGCTGCAAGCTGAGCTGCAAGAAATAACAACATTAAAACTAATCGCCAATGTGGTCGATAACCAGTGTTTTTAACGTAGTCGGATACATTAAATATTTCAGATATTCCAAAACAGTATTATAAAGAATGCCATGCTAATAAAAGCAGTTCCTCAACTTCAGGAAGCAAGTACATAATTGAATAACAGGCCAGAATGTTTATTAGTACAGATGCATCATTCCCCCTTTGAAAAATATACTTATTTTCATATTGCAGAAGACAAGCCAAAATATCTGCATAATTTGACAATGGTAAAGGGACAGTTAACAATCCCCAGACAACAAACACTTCCGTGATATTTCACGAGGATTTAGTTGGTTCAGGAAGGCTTATGTTAGAATCATTCCCAAATAATCTTTGCAGTTTATATATATTTTTATTTCATTATAGTGCATCAATAAAATTTAACTCAGGCTTATGGTAATCCCTATAACTTGTAGTCTTTATATGATTGATATCATGTAACTTGTTTCTAAAGTTTCAATAATATGTATTTTTTATATAAATAAATATTATCAAGTGCAATAATTTTTATTATTTAATTTTATGAATTTTATAATTTTAAATACTATTATTAATTATTATTACTATTATTAATTTTAAATACTATTATTACTCAGATAAAAATCTGAGCATTTTTTTAAAAATCAAACGTTATTTTTTTAAAGAATGAACCTTCCAAAGGTAATATTTGTTCATTGATGTTATGTCAATATGTTAAATTAGGCTCAAGGCAATATATATTTAAGTTATTGAGCATAAAATATTTAATATGAAAATGAATACAATACAAACAAAATTTAAGAGTTATCAATATCTGGTGTTATAAGTTTTACTGCGGGAATCCATTTTGGTTCACCGGAATAAAATAGATTAAAGAAAAAATTTCAAGTTCGTTTAAACAGAAAAGATATAAAAGATTCCAAATTAACGGAAAAGCATTTAATATTTTGTTGGTGTTTCTTTGGCTTCAATCACAGCAGCTTCGATCTGTTAGACATGGAATCCACAAGGTTTTGTAACTCTTGTTTGAGTATTTCATGGTGCTAAACTTGATTATTGTGTCTTGAAGTATTCATTTTGTTTGATATGATTCCCAGTTACACTCTTTGCCATTATAGTCCATAAATTCTCATTGGGCTTTAAATCTGGCAAGTTTTCTGGCTATGCGAGAACATTGATATCATTGTTGCAGCAAGCAAGTCATCAAATAATTTAATATAATTTTTTTAATAACATGTTATCATGTAACTTTAAACAACCATGTTTTGCAAAAGCAGCCTTAACCTAAAATAACGGGGGTTTCCATATAGATGTTAGAAATGAACTGAAGTGGAGTTTATGATTAATTGTAAGGTTTGTTTCAGTTTTTTGGCCTGTGGAAAGGCCCTAGATCATGCTGAAACATTTATTTCTGGCTTGGGAATATTTCCTGTTAACTATGAAGCAATTGATCCTTCAGCACACCAGCATACTTGTCACAATTTATGGTTCCCTATACAAAATAATGTTGTCCAGTTGACTTATATCACATGCACTCTTCTTCATTACACTTTTTGAGCGTTTTGATGTGCGAACCAGATATTCTGGCATCATGATCTTCTTTGCTTTACGCCAAACATAGCCAGGCTTGTTAAGCATTAAACAAAATCGCCTTTTGTTGCGGAATATAACTTGTGTCCATTCCGAAATCTCCCATTTTTGTGCACTTTGGTCCATTCCACTCGTATTTCTCACATTGCTTTCGTAGGTACTTGTGGTTCGTAGGTTTTTAAGGTATTTGTGCCTTGTAACTGAATCCCCAGAGCTTCCTGCGAAATGTCCTGGGACTGGCAATGACAAACTTAGTCTCATTCCATTCTCTTGCGTGTGAAGCAGAAATTGGAAATCTATTTTTAAGACCTAATCGTGTCAGTGTAGCATCAGCACAATTAGAATATAACTTCAGACAACATTTTCTAGGCTTTTTATCTATGTTTCCTTCGGTTTTGAAGTTTCGTTTTTTTTAATTAATTTATTACATCTTTACTGTAACGAAATGGATAATAATTTCAT
>JAPMOQ010053889.1:963-18453 GCA_026543055.1 Argiope trifasciata | reverse complement strand
ATGAAATTATTATCCATTTCGTTACAGTAAAGATGTAATAAATTAATAATATTTAAGAAAAGCTTACCTTTTCTCTTTCCTTATTTCACGCAGTAAAAGAGAAATAGCTGATTCTAGCTGAATATCTAAAAAATCTTTTGTTTTCTTTTTCAAAGTTAATAGAATTTTATTTTGAGTGTCCTAATTTTTCAACAAAAATATCTGATAAATGTTTTTCTAATCACAAAAAAATGTTTTTGTTTCAATAGTACTACTATTTGTAGAGATATAATGCAAATTTTTTTTTAAATTTGGTATTTATACTGTTTAAATATGTTTTGTACGTTAATTATTAGTTATTTTTATTCCTTTTTGGTTTTCACTGAATGTATTATTTATTATTATTATTAATGCACTGTTATTTTAATAACGACCATTCAAACTCAATAATAAATGAATTTAAAAATCATTTTGTTTCATGTATGACAATTAATGGTAAACTCAATAATGAGATAAATTTCAAATTCATTTTGTTTTATGAATGGCTATTAATGACTATTAATTGTAAATTCAATAATAAGATAAATTAAAAATTCATTTGTTTTATATATAACTAATAATGGTACAGTGACTATTAATAGAAAACTCAATAATGAGATAAATTTCAAATTCAGTTGGTTTTATGTATGGCTTTTAATGGCATAGTGTTGTTTTTCAAATTAAAAAAAAAAATCTTTCACCGCACTAAGAAGCAAGTTCATGTTTACTCATAATTGTTTTTTTTTGTCTTAAAAGAATTACATTTTTGAGCAAAAAAAAATTCCATTGTGTTATCAGACTATAAATTATTGTTTACAATCAGATGCTTATTTCTATCTCATCAGCCATATTGAAATTACATATAAAGTTGCACACACCTGTATCAATGGATGAAAAAAATGAGTAGATAAGTTAACAAAAACTTCTCATTACCATTTCCGTAATTTCATTGTGAATTTTTTAATTCAACCATCAATTCTTCAAAACAACTTCTTCATTTGATATCCAATAAACTAGACTATGAATTTGTATTACTGATCTTTTTCATAAATATCAATATTTGCAAACAGTTATAAATAATCATTCATCATTGGATGCATTAATCATCTTATTTGATTAAATTTTATTATCTTTATTTGTTTAAATTTTAATCAAAAAACGGTTTGTAAGAGAAGTTTTTGTTTTGCAATGGAGCCAATTTTATCATTTTGCTTTTTAAAATAAATTCCTATTGAGGTCTGCTTTTATTTTTTATTGGACAATTGATTTATTGGCTTGATTGCCGATAAAATATTATTTATTTTCTGTATCATTGAATTGTTTTAGAAGAAGAAGCTTGCTGTATCTAGGAGAGAGATGCTGGAGAAATCTAGTTTAAATTAATATCTAGTTGTAATGGTATTTTAAAAACTAAATATATTTATTTTCCAAATTTTTAACTTAAATTAGCTTTTTTAACATGTTTTTAAAATAGTCTCTTATTTTCTGTCCAATTCTATTTTTTATTTAAGTAATTCTAAAAGCTCTCTATTAAACTCGCAATCAAGCACTCTATAAAGCTGTTGCATTCAGCATTTTCATACACTCCGAGTGAAGGATAAAAATCCCTAATTCTTACAACCTTCTTTTAAAGATACCTAAGATTCAACTTCTAAAATCGACACCTGGCAAAGATATCTCTGTAACAATCTCTTATTAAAATCACTGAAGGGAAAATTTTGCTCTTGTGTCGTGATTTAGATTGACACTTTACTTAGCCTTTGTATGAAAATTATGCCTCCCATGTTGAAATAAATCTAAGTTAAAATACCAAAAGATTCTGATTTTCGACTACGTAACTTCTAAAATAATTTTACAAAAATACACATTAATACGCTATAACGAACTCTAAAACGTTTTCTTTTCCATACTATTTATAAAATTATTTAAATTTTAATTCATTTGATAAAAGATAAATCCAAATAATATTTTTGGTAACTATAATCTCTTACAGGTTTATACACATTATGTTATTGAAAGAGCCATGATAAAATAAAGAAACAAAATAAAGACGTAAAAAATTTATTTTAACAATTCAAGTTGTGATAGACCTAAAATTATTTTCATAAAATAGGTCTATTACAATAAGCAATAACAAAAGTTATGCCCTTGGATTGATTGATCCAAATAACATTTTTTCAATTATGTGCATTTTTGCAATCGAAAATCAATTGGAATATTCCATCATTAGATCATTTCTTAAGGATGAGGCCTGGAGCAAGGATCCCGCTCCTCAAACCAAGAGGAGCCCCGATGAGTCCGCCATTGAGAAGAAGGGGTGATCCATACAATCCAGTGCCAATAATCCTGCTGTCAGTGCTGACAGCTCCGGGAATAGCAACGACTGATCCGGTAGTGATGGCACCTGGGGTCAGGATTCCGGCATTCAGGAGTCCAGGAGTCAGAATTGTGGCATCGACAGCTGCGAGAGCAGCGAGGAGAAGGGCAACCTAATTAAAGAAACGTTTTGAAAATTGGGGTCATTGAGTTTTTGCTTTAATCTAAAAGTTGTATGTAATTTAGATTAATTTATTTGAAAAAGGTTAGATTATCTAATAAAATTAGATAACGTTTTCTGGAATAAGATTTTTGAAAAAAAAGTTTAAATTGAATCCCGAATGTGCTCGTTAAATAATATATTTTATTGTTTTAAATAGTTGAGAGAGTGAAAAAGTAACTTGTATGATATGTAATTACTAAGGCAGAAATTTATTTCTGTTAGAACATAAATATTTTACTTTCAAAAAAATTATAAACATTTTTTGTTTTATATTAAATTTAAATTTTAGTAATCAAATTAAAAGCTTTAATAATTTCCAAGAACACTGGAATAACAAAGAAATTTATTCTAAAATGTTAATTTTGGGCTTTACTTAAAATCTCAAGTTTTGAACGAGAAAAATTATTCGAAACGTTACATATTGAATATTACTACTGAAGGAGCTATATAAATTAAATTTATGCTTTACAATATTTATTCAAAAATAACCGCTGATTGTTACTATCTTAACACTTCAAATGTGGTATGATGTTTTATGAGATTACGAGAAACGAACGATCAATAAAATGAAATAAAACACTAACGAAATACATTTATATATTTTCAAAGAATAAAAATCGATAATTGACAGAATTTACTAAAGGCAAAACAAGTATTTTTATTTTATACTTGAGGAAGCCAAAATTTACATTTTAAATTAAAATCTACAGCAGAGAAATATTTCGGATGAAATCTTTAAACTTAAAATTAATCTTTCGAAAACGAATAAGATTAGGTTTTCTAAATTTCTCCTTAAATGCCAGATTTAAACGTAGTTATTTTTTTAAAAAAAAATAAATGCTTACTCAAGTGCTAAAGTTAAACATTACTTTTATTAAAGTGATAATAATAAACAACTTGAAATTGCAAAGACAAAATGTAATTATTTCAGAAGTATAACAAATTAAAGTATTCCGAAACGAAGTCCAGAAAAACATGATCTTAAACAAAAAATTTCAAGTAAAGAGAAAGGATTATAAATCACTTATAAACATTAAAATAAATATTACAGTCTGAAAACTCATAATTACAGTGAAAGATAGATATATTAGAATTGCATCCATAATCGAAACACCTTTTGCTACCAAATAAAATGGAAGAGAGTAATATATTAGGAAAAGATATAATAGAATTTCATCCGTAGTAGAAGCACATTTTGCTACCAAGTGAACTAGGAAGAGAGTAATATATTAGAAAAAGATATATTAGATTAGTATCCACATTAGAAGCACATTTTGCTACCAAGATAACTGGGAAGAGAGTAATATATTAGAAAAAGCTATATTAAAATTGCATCCACATATGAAGCACATTTGCTGCCAAGATAACTGGGAAGAGAGTAATATAAAAGAAAAATATATATTAGAATTGCATCTGCATTAGAAGCCTATTTTACAACCAAGTAAACTGATAAGAGGGTAGTATATTAGAAAAAGATTTATTAAAATTGCATTCAGGTTAGAAGCACATTATAAAACCAAGTGAACTGAGAAAAGAGTAATATATTAGAAAAAAAAAATATATCAGAATAGCACCAGCATTAGAAGCACATTTTACAACCAAGTGAACTGAGAAGAGAGTAATATATTTTTAAAAGATATAATAGAGTTTCATCCGTAGTAGAAGCACATTTTTCTACCAAGTGAACTGGGATTGGATTGGATAGGATTGGATTTGTGGATTTTAATGGCGCAAGAGCCAATTTTGAACATACTGCGCCAAACGTACGGTAAATATAGATTAAAATATTATGTATGTAAAAATTTAATAAATGTTGAAAAGTACGAGGTTTAAAATTTCAGTACACTGTCTCCCAAGTGAACTTTGAAGAGAGTAATATATTAGAAAAAAAATATTAAAATAGCATCTGCATTAGAAGCCTATTTTACAACCAAATAAACTGAGAAGAGAGTAATACATTAGAAAGAGATATATTAAAATTGCATCCACATTACAAGCACATTTGCTACCAAGATAATTGGGAAGAGAGTAATATATTAGAAAAATATATATTAGAATTGCATCCAGATTAGAAGCACATTGTACAACCAAGTGAATTAGATTCAAAAATATCTTACCTTAGCGATCATGGTGAAATGCAAAAGGACAGCTGTGAAACTGATAATACCATCTTTCAGAAAGTGCCTTACTTATATACCTAAAAGTTCCCACAAAAAATTTCGGGCTCGTGATTTGCACGAGTTTTGTGGATGATCGCCACCGGTTCCCTTTAAGGTCACCCCGCCCATGTTAACAAGTTTAATAGCATTGAAGAGTTGTTTACGATGCATATCAATGACCAGAGCATCAACAGCATCCCTGTATTGCATCAGAAAATGATATAATATGAATATTAATTTTTAAAGAAGCTTTTACTGTTATCTAGCGGTTTAATTCATATTTCAGAAGACACTATAAATATTTGAATTGCATTCGGAATATAAGGAAATGAAATGATGCAGCACAATGGCAAAATATAAGTTTATTAGGTTTATATGAAGTGCAATCTTTTGTGAATCATTAAAACTACTCAGTCTGCATTTGAGCACAATATATTAATTAATTAATACCCTTTTTTGAGAAAATATTTCAGAGCATTTTGTATCCATTCCTAGATTATTCAGTAGAAAATTTTCTTTCATATTTTCCAGCGTCAGAAAGGGTTTAAAAATGATTAAAGTTTATTAAAGATTCAAATTTAGAAAGCCTTATAATAATATTTGTTGTCTTAGCAAACTAGAGATCTAATTTTCCTTATATCTGAAAACGAGTTTAGGAACATTCTTTTTTTAACTAAAATAAAAAATATTACACAGACAGCTTATATATAAATGCACTGTACATAGTTTATATATTGCTTTAACAGCTTTCAGTATAAAATTTCATCGTTTCGTTTTTATCTAAACCTTTCGCAATATTTTAATATTCCTTAAACATTATGATTGACAAAGGGTATCTTAAAAAAACTTCTGCATAGAACGCAGACAGGTAGAGGGTTTTATTCTTCATTGATTTAACTTTATTTCTTTACAAATTATTTATGAAAAAACATGCCCCGATCATGCTCAAATCATATTTTAAAATTATTGAAAATTAACTTTATTGCTCTGAAATAAATATTAAATAATTTGAATATTTTATGTACTTTATTTTAAATATTAAATCATTTAACTATTTTATGTAGTTTATTTTAAATATTAAATCATTTAATTATTTTATGTACTTTATTATAAATATTAAATCATTTAACTATTTTATGTACTTTATTTTAAACATTAAATCATTTAAATATTTTATGTACTTTATTTTAAACATTAAATCATTTAAATATTTTATGTACTTTATTTTAAATATTAAATCACTTAATTATTGTATGTACTTTATTTTCTTTTGATATCGCTTATTGTTCAATCGAATTGTAATTTATCTTTCTCAATATTTTTAGATATATCAAATAAGCAATAGAAAACTCTTAGTATAGTTATGATTTCAATAAGGTATATACCAATAAGGAAATTTTTTTATTATTATTTTGACAGCTTTTTATTAGTTACCCTGCATTGCATTGCCTGCTAATGTATTTACAGAAGTAATTCATTCTAAAAGTAATGTGGGGCCGCCGGTGGCCTGGTGGTAAGGTCTCGGCTTCGGAACAGGAGGGTTTCAGGTTCGAGACTCGATTCCACCAAAGATCCGTCGTGTGAAGGGGTCACTTGCACGTTAAATCTGTCAGGCCAAAGTCCTCCCGCTGGTGCGGTGTAGCGTGGAGAGGTGGGTGCCACTTCAGGTGTCGTCCTAGTCATCTGACCGTGGTTCAAAATGACGAGGTCCGTCCCAAAATAGCCCTCGTGTTGCTTTAAACGGGACGTTAATATAACTGAACTGAACTGAACCAAATCTAAAAGTAATGCATGCAATTATAACATCAGCCAAAATTACTATTTTTTTACTCTCCTCTGTGAATTTGATTTTTATTAAAAAAATCAACTCGGTAATGTATTGGAAGTATTGAAGTGGTCATCTTCTCTCTGTGGATAATACTCAAACTTTAAGGTATCCGACTACGCTAAAAACACTGATTATCGTGCACATTGGGGTTTTTTTTTTCATTGTTATTTCTTGTAGTTCAGACTTTTCTCTTTCTAAAGCAGTTTATCTTTTCTAGGAAAAGGAAGGTATGACATATCATACAGAATCACAAATTTTTCAGCTACAATTTCTCTTTAACTTCAATTTTCTCAAAACTTTAATTTTCATAAAAATTTTCCATTGTTAACGTGATGTCTCAAAAGCTAATTGAGGTATTTGCTTAAAACTTTTAGCGTGTGTTTTGAATAATATGGGCAATGAAATGAACCAAAATTTTATTGTGGGTGAAATACTTTGGAACAACTTTAATATACCCCCCAAAAAAATTACGCGACAAATCTGGCAATCCCTACAGACTTTTTAGGGTTGCTGTTTCTAATTTTGGTGTTGCCAATTCAGGTTGTCTCAAGCCAGAATCATCTTGGCGAGAAAAAAAAAAGGCACCAAAAACAGATATTTTGTTTGGCGAGAAAAAAAGTTGCCGAATTTTTGATTTGGGGGGGGGTATATCAAAGTAGTTCCAACACTTTTTCATTAATAGGTGCTTTTAGAAAAATTAAGTTGGGCATTTATGGAAAAAAATGCGTTTGTAGGTATATTTTTGCCCATAACTTCTATACATCTAAATTTTTTTCTTAGATTTTGGTTTATTTCATTCATCATTATATTCTATAACTTGTGTACATTTTAAAATAGGATTGCTGCATTAGCATTTTGTGTAGAGTGTTAGCCATTTTGGTTTAATTTCATTAGAATATTACAACAAATTTTAGTATTTTACAAAACGTATCATATTTTTTAAAAAAAATTTGTCGTTATAGTTTTTCGTATTATAATTGGCGATATTATATATTATATATATCATATATTCACGCCATTGTTTTAAATAGTTTTTTAAAAAAATTCCTTCGAATTTAGTCGGATATCTTAAAGCGTATTTTCAAGTCCATCCAAAAAGAATTTTTTTTTTCATAAATTCCTATCAAAGAGAACATTGTAGAAGTCTGCAGAAAAATATGTTGTGGGAGTGTGATCGAGAATTGGTTCCACTTTTATAATTCAGAACTATTTTTTGAATTTATTCCGACTTTCCCATATCGGAAGTATATTAAGTGAAAATATTATAATTGTTCCAAAAATTCCATTCCAAGATTTTAACATATCTCCACATTTCAGAAATTCTTCTTAGAAAGTTTTAAGGGAAAGAATAATGTTGATCTGTCTATAAAGATTATAACTAAAACTTGATACAAGTTAAATATATGAAAATTTTTTTATTGTCTTGTCACCAATGCTAATAGGGCCTCGGTCGCCTGGTGGTAGGGTCTCGGCTTTGGAACCGGAGGGTTGCAGGTTCGAGACTCGATTCCCCAGAAGAGCCGTCGTGTGAGGGGATCTCTTGCACGTTAAATCTGTCAGGCCAAACTTCCTCCCGCTTCTGTGGCGTGGTGTGGAGAGGGAGTGCCAGTTCAGGTGTCATCCTCGTCATCTGACCATGATACAAAATGACAAGGTCCATCCCATAATAACTGTCGTGTGTTAACCGTTAAAACGGGACGTTAAAAAACTAAACTACATTAATCAATGCTATTAGTATCTACTTTTCTGCTAATTCCATTAACAATTTAAGATTTGAAAGTTTTCTCTATTCGTACACACCGAAAATTAGTGACTCTAAAATACAATAAATTAGATCGATAAAATTTAAGCCGTTATTTATCCAAAATAATGGATGTACGCTAAATTTTTGTGTCAGTCATAAGAAAAAAGATTCTGTTCTCTTCACTACATTATAAATTTAATCAAAAGAAAAAAGCTGATTTACACAAAATTATGTAAAAATGTGATGGTTTAAAAAAGGAAGAATGTACTTGCTAGTTACTGCTGAACGCATCGTCTTCTAAAACTTAGTGAGATAATATTAGTGAGATTCAGAGATTGTCAACAATACTTAAGGTCTCCGACTACGTTAAAAATACTGCTTTTCATCTACATTGGCGATTTTTTCTTTAATTGTTATTTCTTGTAGTTCAGGCTTTTCTCTCTCCAAAACTGTTTGTCTTTTCTGCGAAAAGGAAGGCCTGTTCTATCAACCAAGGGAATTTCAAGCAAAACCTATTTTTCAGCTATAATTTGTCTTTAACTTCCATTTTAATTTTCATAAAAAGTCTCCATCTTTAGCTTGATATCTCAAATAACTAATGGATGTATTCACATAAAAATGTCAGTGTCTGTTATTAGTAATATAAGCGATGAAATGAACCAAAAGTTTTATGGTTGGTGAAATCAGTTTTCATTTATAAATGTTTTTAGAAAAATGAAGTTGTGACTTCATGAAAACATGCATATATCCCTATATTTTTGTCCATAACTTTTTCCAATCACAGAATAGTTCTTACATGTTGGCTCATTTCATTCTTTATTATGTTCTATAACTTGTTTACAAAAAAGTAGAATTTCTACATTACCATTTTGTGCAGAGAGTTAAGCATTTTGGTCAAATTTCCTTAAAATTTACTATAAATGTTCTGTTTCACGAAATATAATATATTTTTAAAAAGAAATTGTATTTATAGTGTTTATAAATGACAATACATCAAAAATCCTAAATAGTTTTTTTTTAAAATCACACTTTTCAAAAATTTTCCTTTGAACGTAGTCGGATACCTTAAATTCGAAAAATTGAAATCGATGATCTCAAATTTCAAGTTATCATGTGCGAACATTATTTTTTAAGAGACCAGGTATGAATCCGGAGAAAAAATATAATGCTCTCATGTGATTCATATTTTGCAATCACCAAAATTTGGAAAAGCGGTGGTTTTTGACAATTAACCCTGTATTTTATTGAGGAGCGTATTCCATCTTTACCGCCTTTAACTATTGAAATAAATTATATTCAGTATTAGACATTCTGTTTACGTTTTGGCCAACAGATGTCGTTAGTTGTCCATTAAATTGTGGTATTTGATGGCACGTGGTATTACCGCTCAAATTTCACTTTTTGCCTCTTTTTTACTTGCAGAAATGACCGCTGAGACCATATTTCTGTTGACTTACCAGATTTTGAAACCGATTTTAGCTTTGTAAGTGATATAGAATTTTCGGCCTGCTCCTCAAACAGATATGAGTCTCATCATGATTTGATTCAATAAACTTAAAAGCGTTAGGCAGTGGTGCAAAATTGATATGAAAAATATTCCTCCTCCTCCTCCTTAAATTTTATATCTTTCACTTGTTTATAGTATGCAATAAATAGAAATTAACTGTAATTCAATTGAAATTTATAAAAAAAAAATTGTATAATAACATCTGAAATTGATTTTCCTGGCAACTTAGTTTCTCATGATAAAAATCTATATATAATATAAATCTATTTAAAAATCTATCTATATATATATATATATATTCTATATAGAAAAAATGCATTTTTCAGTTCTCCTCTCTTTCTCTCTCTCTCTCTATCTATTTATCTATCTATCTATATATATATATGAATTTAACTTTAAAGATTCTGATTTTAAAATAATATATATATATATATATATTGATTATTGATAGTTTATAGATAGTATTGATAGTTTATAGATTTAACTTTTATATATATATATATATATATATATATATATATATATATATATACATATATAAATAAATAAATAAATATATATATATATATATAAACTATCAATACTCTGGAGAAAGAAGACAATGGATGATATTTATTGGGAAATCAAAATTACAACATTCGTCATAACAAATGGACGAACTTCTGATCATCTATCATATTATTGCCATCAAATCAAAAACCAGGATATTTTTTAGATTTCATAAGAAGGTTTAAATAGTTTTTGCTCAAAATACACTTATGAGTTATTGATGGAATATGTTTACAATTTAGGCTGTGTTTTTTAAATAATTAAAATCATCAAAAAATTAGGAATAAAATTTTAATGGGAATTTATTAATCAAGAAGAAAATAAGTTCTAAACTCGGTAGCTCCTGTATGAACGAAACAATACATTAGACAGCTTACAAACTGTGTTTCAGAGTAATTAATTAACATTTTAAAAGGGCTATAAATAAGCAAACTAAATGGTGCTTTCTAAAAAAGAAAAAGAGAAAAAATTCTCCTAAGCTCAGTTTTGTTATATAACAATATAAAATTTCACTAAATAAATTTTTAATAACTATTTTAAAGAAAAGAAAGTTTATCTCTTTTATGAGATATCTGGAAGTTAAAACTAATGCGTTATGCTCAAATTTAAGAACTTTAAATAAATTGGAATTGTAATCACGTTTATAATGTATATAATTTTTATTTGATGAATATAAGATCTTTTTTTTTTATTTTTAACGTTATATGATGCGGTGACTTTTTAAAATTTTTTATATTATACTCATTGTGATTTTGTATCGGTGTCATATCATTTCATGCTCCCTAGATATCAACAATTTCTTTATCTCCAGGTTTATGATTAAAATTCATTTTTAGTATTCTAATAAAAGCAGTTTAAATAATGCTTTATATGTTTTATCATAATGTTTTTAATTTTTGTTTTTTAAGACATTTATTTATTATAGCTTTAAAAAACATAAAACTCGTAAACTTTCTCTGGTGATAAACATGTTTCACGGCAATTAAATTAAATCCGCCATCGTTCATCAAGTTTGCAATCATATTTGAAGCAGACACGTAAAATTTCCTAATAAAGAAGATTACCATTTATTAGCATTCTAGACTTCAAAGAATAAATATTCTGATTTGTATGTAGATGATTCACGTATTTAATACTCTATTAGAATATTAAATATCTTATTTGAATTATTGTTTTTCTATGAACTTTTTAATTCTTATTTTTCACAGCACTCATAATTTAAATGTTATTTAATAGATGCAGGTAAATTTAGTGATATTTATATATGAGTTAGATTTTGCTTTTAATTTTATTCATATTTAAAGTTTTATTAATATTTAAAATTTCATTCATATGTGTCCAAACAATTCTTTATTACGATTAAATCACAAATATTCTCTGAGTTTCTTCTATAAAGTATTTAATTTTCTGTTTTTCACAGCACTATTAAACTGTATTTAAAACTTTTTATTATTTTTTTATCATTTTCTACTCTTTAACTTTTAATTTATTTTATTAGTCATTTATACAAATATTGTAAAACAAAATGTTCATACTTTCCAAATTAAAATCTAGATGGCGCCGTATCGGTGAAAACAATTTATAGCCCAATTAATGCATTTGATAATAATCAAGAGCTCTGAAATTATTAAATTATTCTATTGTCATTTAGGACTAATGAATGAAAACGATTTCAGTATAGAATATGAGGGAAAAAAGTGAAGAATTGATTAATGCTTGTAATTCATTAACAATTGCTTTTAATTCATCATATTCTTTTTGGCGGCATTTTAAATGGCTCCATTATGAATCATTTCATTTTAAAGAAATGCAATGAAATGAAAGCTATTCCAATCCAAGTAATCCAAAAAGAAGTTACTGAATCTCTCTATTTGCCTTTTGACTAAATTTTTTAATGACATTTATGTGTGTATTCTTTTTTTATAATTTGGTAATGTCAGTTTTTTTAAATATATAATTAAGTTTTACTTTTATTTTAAACATTTTTATCAACTTTAATTTAACCCTTTTTATTTTGAAACATTAAAACACGATTGCTACTAACATTTTGTACTCAAATTCTTAGTAGTTATTTTTAATTCAATATGTTATATGGCCTAAGGCACTTTGATTCACTTCATTATTAGTTCTTTTAATTTAAATAAATGCATTTAAAATAAAGGTATTTTGGTTCAACAAAATAGCGTTATGAAAAGTTTAACGTTAAAATTCTTATATGAAAAAGCTTATAAAAATCCAGAAAAATAATAAACAAGCAAAGATGCAAATTCAAAACTTAACAATTTTATTTTAACAGCCTCACTGCTAAAGAGCTTACATTATTTTCATAAAGTAAGGTTATAAAGTATCAACAACTTCGTCGTTTGGTTCATTAAACAGTATGTACCACTTTTTGCGATACATTTCTCAACCATTTACGATGGACTACAAGATGGTCAATTTATTTCTTTTTAATTCAATATATTATATGGCTTAAGACATTTTGATTCACTTCATTATTAGTCCATTTAGTTAATTTAAATAAATGCAGTTAAATGGAAAGTATTTTGGTTAAACGAAAGAGTGTTATGAAAAGTTTAGCGTTAAAATTCTTATAGGAAAAAACTTATGAAAATCCAAAAAAATAACAACAAGCAAAGAGCCGAATTCAAAACTTAACAATTTTATTTTAATAACCTCTCTGCTGAAGAGCTTACATTACTTTCATAAAGTATCAACAATTTTGTTGTTCGGTTCATTGAACAATATTTACCATTTTTTGCTATACATTTCTCAAACATTTACGATGGACTACAAAATGTTCAATTTATTTCTTGAGGATGAGACCTGGGGCAAGGATTCCTCTGTTCAGACCGTAGAGTCCACTGTTGAGGAGAAGAGGAGATCCATACAATCCAGTTCCAATGATCCTGCTGTCGGTGCTCACAGCTCCGGGAATAGCGACGACTGATCCGGTAGTGATGGCACCAGGAGCCAGGATTCCGGCATTCAAGAGTCCTGGAGCCAAGACGGTGGCATCGATGACTGCAAAAGCAGCGAGAAGAAGAGCAACCTGAAAATAAGAGAATCAACAGTATAATTTAACTGAATAAGGATTTTTTAAATATGAATAATTATTTTTCTTCATTTGGATAATATGTAAATTTATTTGTGAATTTGGAACAGTTTAAGTACCGATTAAATTATTTATTTGATGTTCATTAGCTATTTTAGTGTAGTATATGAATTAATTTTAAGTTTGATTATTATTTTGGGGCACATTTAAATATGATTCCTTATACATTATAAGAAATATAAGTGTGAAAGTAAGCATACATTCACTTTTATTTTGAGTTGTACATTCAAAATATAGGATTATATTTAAGCTTAAAATTTATTATTTACTGAAAAAAAACTATTTTCTTTCTAAAATGTAACATATAAATTGAGTTTTATGAATATCAAAGCAAATAATTTTATTTACATAACCATGTTTAATTATTCCATGACTTGTTTTTAATGTAAGTTATAAGTAAAATACTTTGTGCAGAATACTTCAGTTTAGTTTGGTTTTTTAATATTTTCTTTAAAAATCGTAAAATGATGGAATAAAATCATTTTGGGTTTTTTACAAGAAATTTTATCTGGAAATAATGTTAAAAAAAAATTGATGGAAACGTTTTTAGAAAATCAAATTTTAAAAATGTATTCGATTTTCATGCGCAAAAATCTGTCTCCAGTTACCAAAAGTTTTAAATTGAAAAATTAATTTATAAAATCTTGATAAATCATTTGTTTCTCAATAATACGGTACATAATGATATTAGTTAACTTTATGAAGTCTTCCATATATTATATATTTAAATAACAAACTTAATTTTTAGCTTTTATGTACAAAAAAGTGAGAAATCTATTTCAAATTTACCTAAAAACCCAGAATAAATCATTTAATTGTTTGAAATTAATTAATATTATTCTTCATAAAAAATTTTGCAAGCTTTGTCTACGTTTATTCATAGGAATTCATGTGACTTATACTTTATCAAAGTGATATGAAATTCCTCATCAAATTCTTACACAAATTTAGAAACATGTAAGCTCTTGTATATAAAAGTAAAAACTATAAATATAAAAGAATATAAATGATTTAAAATATGATGATGTTTGAGCAGAACACCCATTTTAATCTTTTGTATAGAACTGAATTATAGAATATTAGCTGATTTTTCTTTTTAGAATGATTATTTTATTTTTAACGGTTTCATAAACAATACAGTTATTTTACAAAAGAATACAATTGGCAAAAATTAAGAAGCCAAAGATGATATTTTACTTCTTCAATATAATTTAAATCCTGATTAATTTATTTTTTGCATGAATTGAAATAACCAAAGTTACCGTAAGTACATTCTAAGTTTACGATACTCGGCACCATTGATTTGACCTAAGAAAAGCAAGCCTAAAACAGTTCTTTCTATTTATTTCTTAAAAAAGAACAGCTCTTTACTTCTTTGAGCAAGATATATTACTTATATATAATTCTCTAAATGTAATAATAATAATTAACATATTAATAATAATTCCCAATATAATTCTAATACAATGATTCTCAAAATAATTCTATAGTTTCTAACCAAAATTATTTCAAAATGGTTAGATTAGGAATTAATAATTTTAATTTATATTCACATATTGCTGCATAGAAAAGAAAGTGTTCATGCATAACTTGAATACATATTAGAGTTTTAAAACTGTTATGAATATATAGTTATAACATGAGGAGTAAGCATTACTACTAAAAAAATTAGAGAAAATCTTACCTTAGCAAACATGGTGAAAGGTAAAAGAACAGCTGTGAAACTGATAATGCCATGTTAGGAACAAAATCCCTTTATATACTGAAAAAATTGTGTAAAAAATCTTGGTAGCGTGATTTGCACGTGTTTCGTGGATGGCTACCGCCAGTTTCACTTAAGGTCAATTCTCACCCCGCCCTTCTTAGCAAGTTTAATAACATTGAAAAGTTGTTTGTGATGCATATTAATGACTAAAACATCAATATCATCCATAGATTGCATCAGAAAGAACCTTAATTGGAATAAAAAGAATATTAATTTCTGTCAAGAACCTTTGTTCACAACAACAGTAACTTTTTTCATTTTTCCCAACTGTATTCTAACTATTTGGGCACAAAAATTAATAAATAAAGTGATAAATATGTATAGTTACAACACGTTATCTATTTCATTTAAACTTGAAGCATACCTTTAATGTTTTAAGGTATCCGACTATGTTAAATACAATGGTTATAGACCATATTGGAGATTTTTTTCAAATCCTAAATTATATCTTGAAGTTCGGACTTTTCTCCTCCCAAAATAGTTTACATTTTCCAGAAAAAGGAAGGTCTGACTTATAATCGAGGATCACATATTTTTCCACTGAAATTTGTCTTTATCTCCAATTTTCTCTGAACTTTGATTTTCATAAAATTTATCTATGATTAATATGATTTTCAGAAAACTAAAAGAGGTATTTACATACAAGTTTCATCGTGTGTTTAAAATGATATGGGCAATGAAATGAATCAAGAGTTTTATTCAAGGGTGAAGTATTTTATGATTTATAGGTGTTTTTAGAAAAATTTAGTTGTAAATTTATAGAAAAAATGCTCATATATGAATATTTTTATCCATCACTTCTTTGCATATCAAAATGTTTCTTAGATTTGACTCATTTCATTCATCATTGTATTCCATAAATTGAGTAGAAAGAAAAATAGGATTGCTACCTTACAATTTTGTGTAGAGTGTAAACCGTTTTGGTTAAATTTCCTTAAAATTTACTACACATTTTCCCATTTCTCAAAATATATTATATTTTCGAATAATTCTTTTTGTATTTATAGTGTTATTGACAATACTTCTAAAAACAATAAATACATTTGAAAAAATTCCAATTTTTCAAATTTTTCCTTTGAACGTAGTCGGATACCTTCAACACTTGATTTTACTTTCAGGCGTTAGTTAATTTTTTTCAAGAAAATGTTTTTGGTAATGTTGTTGGAAAGAAATTCAGAGCGTTTTATTAAAATCTGTATTACAATATTTATATTTATGATAAATGGGAAAATAAAGTGAAGAAAGTCTTGTTTTTATCATAATCTCAAAAATTAATAATTTATTTTTTTAAAAATTTGGTGAATTAACCTCATACATTACTATCGACAGTAGAAATGTTTTTTCTATTATATCAAAGAAAGCCAAAATAAAAACACTTTGTTTGTGAAAATTTCTTTAAAATCATAAGAATATATCTGCATAAACCATTTTTGTATACATATTTCTATCACTATACAAAATATCGTTTGATTAATAATTCTGCATCATTTCTATGGCAATCGTTTTTCAAAATGAATTGATTTTAATAGACGTTAACTCAACAGATGTTCTATAAAACTTCTTAATTCTTAACTTTTTATTTCAGAATATGAAATTTCCCAGCAATTAATTATATAGTCACCTTCTTTATTTCTTTCTCTATTAGAAAGAAAAGATAATGTTTTGGCCCTCTACAAGTAATCAAACAATGATGTTATGTAAGAGCTCCCAGATTTGGCCTAGATATACTTTGAACCTTAAAAATGTGCTCTTCGACGAAATTTTTTCTTAAAAAATTTAATTTACTTTTAATTAATTAAAGAGTTTGAGTTGTTAATTAATAAAAGAGTTTGACATTGTTTCGCTTTGATTTTTGAAAGTATAGCAGACAATATCGTTTTATAATTCAAAGATTAAGGGGACTAATAACAAATATATTTAATTTAGAGGGGCTAACTATCCAATACCATTACAAATGGCAGCGTAAAAAGTTTTAGTTGGAAGGAAATTATGTTAGAAACACATAATATGTGCTAGTAGTATTTTGGCATTTTCTCATCCAAACTGGAAGATTGTTACTTCAAAATGAAATTTAATCAAAAGAACACCAGGTATCTGTTACTTGAAAATGTTGATTTTGTAACCACATTGATATTAATGTCACATAAAAATCTACTTAATAGAATGTAAATTTAAATGTAATTCCATAACTTGTTATATATATATTGATAATTAATTTTAAAACGAAGCATTTATCTACCAAATACAAATTACAATCCCTAAATTG
>JAPMOQ010053887.1:0-10527 GCA_026543055.1 Argiope trifasciata | reverse complement strand
ATATATATATATATATATATATATATATATATATGCACTTTTTTCCGTAAATTTACAACTTAATGTTTCTAAAAACATCTATAAATGAAAAAGTATTTCTCCCACAATTAAACTTTTGGTTCATTTCATTGCTCATATCATTTAAAATACACGCTGACATTTTTATGTCAATACCTCAATTAGTTTTTGAGATATGTTAACGGTGGAGAATTTTTATGAAAATTAGAGTTTTGAGAAAATTGAAGACCAATTGAAAAGGAAAAAAGTGTGAAAATATGGATAAGTCAGGCTGTTTTCTCAAAAAAGGTAAACTGTTTTAGAAAGAGGAAAGACTGAATTACAAGCATCAATTTTTAAAAAAAAATCCGCCAATGTGGCCGATAACCGGTGTTTTAAGCATAGTCGGATACCTTAAATGCCATTTTATCCGAATAATCTAAATCTCGCTCTAAGAAATCTTTGTGCAGGTTAACTGTTTACTTACAGTGAAATATGTAAAATAATCTTAGACAATTCAACAAAGTACTTTTTATTCATCCACTCAAGTTCAAATACATTTAATTTAAGCTTGCAGTGGATAATACTTGACGTTAATACAGGTTTTTTTTTCAAGCACAAATTCATTCACTCGATTTCATTCATCTTTAAATAGTTTTAGCAGTGTGTAGTGAAAATCGAAATCGTCAGGCAGTAGTTCAATCGGCAAAAGGCGAGCAGCATTTTTCAAGTGAAGGCGAAGAATGCGAGCTCAGTTCTTGAAAAAATCCATCACTTTTGATAAAATAATTTTAGTTTTATGAACGAAAAAAGAATTCTTATAAGATCTTTTTAGCTGGATATAAATTTAAGAATTAATCTGTCAGTGGCGAAGCGTGTAGATGGCTTGAATTTTTTTCCACTTAATATTGTGGTTCTGTCATATGTATATACATATTTATATTAAGGTATCTGATTACGTTAAAAACACAGGTTATCGAACACAGTGAAGGTATTTTTATTATTATTTCCGTAGTTCAGACTTTTTTCCTCTTTGCAAAAGAGTTAATCTTTTCTAAGAAAAGGAAGGCCTGACCTATCATCCATGATCACAGAAATTTTTCAATTGAAATTTGTCTTAACAATTTTCCTAAAACTTTAATTTCATAAAAATTCTCCACCTAATTCTCAAATAATAAATAATAAAAATCTCACCTAATTCTCTAATTCTCTTCATAAAATTCTCAAACTAATAGATGTATTTACATACAAATTTCAGTGTGTTTTAAATAATATGAGTAATCAAATGAACCAAAAGTTTGATTGTTGGCGAAACACTTTTTCATTTATTTGTGTTATTAGAAAAATGAAGTTGTGATTTAATTGAAAAATGCCTATATACATATATTTTTACCTATCACTTCTTTGCATCTCTAGATTTTTCTTAGATTTTGGTTCATTTCATTCATCATTGTATGTTTTAACTTGTGTACAAGGAAAATAGGATTAATGCATTACCATTTTGCTTAAAGATTTAGCCATTTTGATTAAATTTCATTAAAATTTACTACACTTATTCCTACTTTCCAAAATATATTTTTAATTTTTTTTTGTATATTTATAATATTTATAATCGACAATACATCTAAAAACCATAAATAGTTTTTGAAAAATTCAAAATTATTTTTTGAAAAAATGCAATTTTTCAAAAACTTTCCTTCGAGCGTAGTCAGACTGACACCTTAATTACAATTACTTAATAAAAGTAACTAAAATAAAATTTTCTTTGTTTACCTAAGTAGGAATAGGCTAAAAAATTTCACATATATTGTTTTTATTTTATTAATACTCTTAGAGTGGGGACTTTGTGGTTTGATCTCAGTTTCGAAAACCGGAGATTCCCTGCTCGAAACCAGACTCTTGAAATATTCATTGAGCATGTGGCTAACGCACGTTGATCTTGAGATTCCAGATCTTTCCTCTCGCTGATATGGAGAAATGAAAGCTGAGGATAAAATTTGTAACGGTTTTTTATTTTACGCATTTTGTTAATAACAGGGGTGTTTGTTCTCCATGGAAACTTCGGAATTCCGGGGATTTTGAACTTCGATACCCGGAAATTCCGGGGATCATCGTTCAAAAGGAAGTAGGAATAATAATGAATTATTTATTTTGATCTGGGTAATTTTTGTTTGCTTTAAAAGCAGAAAACGCAAGGTCAGTGTGTGTGGTGAAAACTTTTTCTTTCTTTCTCCAAAGGCAGTGATAATGCGTGAAAAGGGGGGAAAAAACTTCTTTTTGTTCTTTCCTTAAGGTGGGTTCAGACGAGGCTTATTATTGTCCGCAATAGAAGATCACGCCTACTTCCGGAAAATCACGTGACCACAACGGGACAATGGCAAATGATTGTCCCGTCGGGACAAACGTTGTCCGCGTTGTCTCAAGTGTTCACACGGGGACAATGCCGGGACAACAGCAGAGAGACAACGATTGCGGACAATAATAATCCTCGTCTGAACCTACCTTTATTGCGAGTTATGACTCATTCCCCCGGTTCTCGGACATTCTCTTCTGGATTCTTTTCGGCAAGTAGGCTCGTCAGAAAAAAAAAAGGGGGAGAGACTTCGTTCGACCAGATGTGCGATCACGTGACTCTGGGTTCAAAGGTCTTATCTCTCCTGGCGTGGCGCCAATAAGTAGAGAAGGGGGATTTTTCGCCATATAAGTTATTTGTCGTTGATCGCTTCGCAACTTTTTTTCCTCCGCTGTGTAAAATTTTCGTTCCATTTATTGATGCACGTGTACATTTTTCGTTTCGTTTATTGAAATATTTTTTTATTTATGTACGCAAGAGAATTTCACTATGAAATTTCTCGATTTAAATAATGATATACAATTAGACGAAGGTGTCCGGAATGCATTTAGGTGGAATTGGATTGAACGGAGAGATGGTAATGGGGATACCATCGGCATATGGTGCAAGAAAATAAATGTTGATGGACAAGCATATTATGTTTTTTGTAACTCACTGCTGAAGTATGGTGGGGAAGGATTCAAGGCTTTCACAAATCATTCTAAAACTGTGACGCACATAAAATATTCAAAGTGCATTAGACATTCAATGACTTTAAGTAATTATGCTAATTCAAAAAATACTGATGACTTACTGGAGACTTATGCTCGGCCATTGGATATAGTGACAAGAAAAGCACGCCAAGAGGTATCCATAACTTCGTTTATCTCCGAGAATTCTCTTTCTTTCAATGTAGCTCCCAATTTAATTGAACTCTGCAAACAGTTGAGCCGCAATCAGACGGCACTAAACTCGTTGGAAATGTCCAGGACTACTGCATGTTATAAGATGAAATATGAGCTCGCAAAAACTATTAAGGAAAATATCATTAAAACTTTAAAGGAGACTCCATTTTCTCTAAATTTGGATTGAAAGTACTAGCAATGCTCAAGAAAGTATACTGGCAATTTTGGTGCAGTTTTATGACAACAATCAAAATGAAGTTGTAGTTCATCATTTTCCATCTCTAAAGATGGAATCTTGCGATTCAGAAGCTGTTTTTAAAGCAGTTGTTAATACTATTGAAGATAATCATATTCCATGGGCAAACAATTAGTGTATTAATGGACTCATGTAACACTATGCGTGGGAAAAAAGGGTGTTGAAACCAGACTACGATCAAACAAAGCACCCCACTTATTAGATATTGATGGTGACGCATGTCACACAGCTAATAACTGTGCAAAAAAATTTGCTTCATGTTTTGATAGATACTTAGAAGATATGTTTGATGACATCTATTTTGATATGAAAAGCTGCAGTAAAAGAGAATTTTTTCAAAATCTGTGAATTCCTTGCCATTAAAAAACTTAAGCCCTTGAAGAGACCAGACCATAGGTGGGTGTACATTTTATGTGTTTTAGAAAGAATCAAAGATCTGTGGGATGCTCTTATTGCATTTTACTTTCACTACTTGGTTAAAACTGATAAAGGGGATTATTTTTCTTATGTTGAAACTGTATACAATAAAAGAAATATTTCTGCAGCTCAGAAAAAAATTGTTGAAGGGGTGTATTCTTGCTTGCATTCCCAACAACTCACAAAGAATACTTTAGCTCGAAAAAAAAAAAAAAGAATACTAAATGGGTTATTTGTTATGCAAAACAAAACTTTATTGCATATGGCATTATATTCAGCAATATTACCAGAGTTCAACACATATATTTAATTATTTGAAACAAAAAAAACAATGCTTCATTTAATACATTCCAGTATTTATAAATTGATGGCAAAATTTTTCTCTTTTTTTATGAAGCAAGAAAATATAGTGCACATCTTATGATTTATTAAAAGTTGATGTCACAAATCCAGAATTCCATCTACCTAGCAAAGTAATATTTTCTGGTGCAGAAGCTTCCACTCTCCTGAAGAAATTATCAAAAAATCATCCATTAGCAAAAGAATTCCAAATTTCTCTGATTAAAGCTTATACTAATACAGCACAGCATATGAAACAGAAATAACCCCTTAAAAATTCATATCTAATTAGTTTTACAGCATTAGATCCAGAGCTAAGAGGTAAAACCAGTACAATATTAGCTTTTGAAAAATTATCATCTTTTATGTCCCATATTTTTAGTGATAATGAAAAGTCAAAAGTAGAAGCTGGAATAAGATTATACCAGAGTGATATTGATATCACCAAAGAAATGCTCTACACATCTGATGAAAGTGGAAATGAAGTCAAGTGTACAATTGATAAATATTGGTCTAAAGTTTTTAATTTAAAAGATGATTTCACAAATGATTATAAGTATCCTACATTGGCTAAATTGGTCAAAGCCTGCCTTAGCTGCTTCCATGGCCCATTAGTGGAAAGTGCATTCAACTTAATGGATACACTTGTCACTGACTATAGAACCTCTCTTAAGATTGATTCCCTAGATGCAGTGCAGACTATTAAATATGATTTAATGGTTTCTAAAGAAACCTCATGTGAAAAATATGGCTAAAAAAAATCCAATGACTGATCCAATTCACAAAGATCTTTTACTGAATATGAACAGAAGTTGGAAAACATATCAAGAGGTCTTAAAAACATGTATTTCAGATGAGTCACCTATAAAAGTCTCTGAAAACCTTCTACATTAGCAGAAAAGTAAACTGCTTCTACCTCTGCATGTGCAGTTCTCGAGGAAATTTCTTCAACTGTAAATGAGGAAAATAAAAGTCAACCTTCCTGCAATTATGAAGTTCACCACAAAAGAAAGACAAGCCCACAAACATCAGAAAATAAAAAAAAACCCAGCAGAAATTAGATAATTTTTTTAAAAGAATCAATTCAGGTAATTTAAAATATTTACATAAAATGTAGTAGTTTATATGTTTAAAAATTTATGGTTATTAATTTTGCAAAAAAAAAATAATTCATTGAACTTTTATAATTAGGTCATAATTGTAATTTTTCATTTCTCCCCCCCCTCCTCCCTTCTCGAAACTCCAAAATGTCGGTAGTAAGTCCGTAAAAGTTTCAGGGGATTTTTTGGGGTCCCACAAACACCCCTGTAATAAAGAAGTGAAATATATACAGCATATATTTGATAAGCAAAGTCTTCAATCAAGATCTAATTGACTAATCGCGTAGTATGTTGGAGAATTCTTTGGTATAATTTGTTGAACTTGCCAATTTTTTACATCAGGATGCTTTATCAGATTTTGATTGGCTATCAAATGGCGAAAACATTGTGTAAAAAAATATACCGGTGTTTGTTGGGTTTCACGCAACCCATCATTGAAGAAGATTTACAATGCATACTTTTTCCAGGAATCGGTCTAATAAACAACCCAAACTAAAGTTCCTGAGATAATATAGAGGAATTAGTTTTTGGTCTACAAGATTCCTTGAGGTGAGGATGAACCCCTTAATTGTAATTTTTTCCATGTCAAATCGATTCTTGCGTAGAATAAACTTGTTTTCATCTTGAAATTTCAATTGCTGTTCAGATTAAAATTCGATTCATTAAACTAAGTGCAAATAATCGGACCTTTAAAGTGTTATTTGGTCTTTGAAATGAATTGCCAGTTTTTCAAATCAGAAAATGCCATCTAATGAGTGTAGGAAACTGCATCGCTAACGCTAAATATGCCTTTTCAATTTATTTTGTGACTATCCGTCTTTGGCAACCAGCTGGTTGCCATGAGTAATGCGTTCTAAAATTTTCAATTAAATCACACATTCATTAGCCTTGAAGTAATTCCGGGCATAGATTGGCCTGAAATTAATATTTTCTTTAAGATGATGGACGGAAAGTTCTAAAAGAACGTTTTCCTAATAATAATCTTTAATTTTATAAATCAGTTCGTTTTAATGATTGATTTAGAAAACTGCTTGATGTGGCAACTTTTATTCGAAATATTAATAAAAATATTTTGCGAAATATGACTCACAGAACAAAGAGGGAAGAAATCAAAAACACATTATTCATCAATGCATTGTTTGACTCAAGCTGCATAAAATGTAATTATTTACTTCATTTAGATTAAATTAATAGTATTAAACAATATATATGCCTATTAATAATATTTTACAAATTGTCCATTGGACCAGAATTTGAATGCATATCCTGTATAAATTCAATCCTGTATAAATATAATTTATTGAATTAATGATTTAAATATTGCAAACGATCATAGAATCCTTTGCCTTGCATTTTTTAAAGAAAATATCGCATTTTATATTTCTTTTATCCAGCCACGTGCTAAAAGTTGCATTTCTTTAGATTTATTTTGCGATGATAGTTGTTTTTTTAAATTTGAACTATCGGCATTGTTTTCTTTTATTTTATCTAGTCACGTGCTAAAAAACCATGATTAATATTTTTTTAAAAATTTGTTAAAAGTAGAAGCTTAAGTGATACATTAAAACACTAATATCATTAGAAAGCTAATTTTTTAATCTTTAAATGGATGTAAAAATCATGTTTGTGCGATCATATTTTCGGAAACTATAGCGGAAAAACGTCTACATTTCGCTTCATTTTTAATTCAAATTCTAATTAAAAATTTGAAAAAAGAGCTCCGAGGTGCAGAATCCTGACCTCTAAGGTATGCATGTACCAAATGTGGTAGCTGAAGGTCCAACGGTCTGGCCTGTAGAGCGCCAACACACACACACACACATTGAGCTTTATTATAAGTATAAATTATACATTGCAGTTTGTTTCCGTTTTTACATATGAGTTAACTTAAGTGATTGGTTATAAAAAATAAAAATGCAATAAAATGCCTTTGACTATCGATGTGGTACAATAAATCATGAATTTTAACTTGACTTTTCAATCATTTATTATTAAGTTGCTTGAAATGATACACGTTTATGTGCATTAATTTTTCTTTAGAAGTAAATTAGGCTACTCAGGCGCTTTCCAGCCATATGTTCTGTCATCTACCACAAAAGTGGTAAAACTTATACTGTTCAACAGATTCTGAGACGACCGCGTTTCGATGATTCCATCATTTTTTTTGTGTGTGTGTGTGTGTGAAATGAAGAGTAACTAGCATTAGAATGCCATTCAAAAACAATTTTCGGTAAAAATGTTTTCTAAATAATTACAAAATAAAGGAAAAAAATAATACAATTGAGAAAACAAATGAGCTATAAGCTTTATTAGGTGATCTTATGAATATAATTTTTTTTAAATCGTGTAATAAAATCCAACAGTGAATTCTTACTCGTCTGCCTTCAAATATGTGAATCGAATTACTAATCCAAAGCTGAAAATTATATGAATGAAATCTGAGATGTAAATTCATCGTTGTAAATGAAAGATATGCTTAAATTTTTACAATTTTTAAATTATTAGATACTATTCAACTTTATTGCTATTCTAAATAAATTAACACTATATGAACAGATTTTAATAAATATGCACTTTTTTAATGAATCTTAACGGATTTTTTGTAATTAAATGTATTTATACAGTTTGGAGAAAAAAATAAATCTCGGCCAAGCCAAATGTTAAACGGGATATTAAATGGCGTGGATACTACGTAACCTCACATAGCAAGCGCCACACAAAAATGCCTTCGAGGGTAGCACGTCAGATTTCTCGAGTAGCTACAAATGCATTTCAATATGACACACGCTTTTCTAGAAAGACTTAGTCAAACATAACAAAAGAAATAATAAGAAACGAACCATACAACAATTATAGTATTGTAATTTTCATTATATAATCATAATTGTTATACATTACTAAAAGGTTAAACAAAGCAAAATAATGCAACAAAGTCATTTAATCTCAGTTGATAAAATCTGAGCAACAATATCGATACATGATTTTTTCACAATAGAATGCCAAATACGAGTTTTCAGATTTTGTTATTGAGAGTCGAAACATCAAACTATCCCATTTAGAGTCATCTTTTATGAATATATGGTTTACAGTTCCTTCTGAAATTCCACACTGGCAAAGCAACTCCTTTCTAAAGAACCTATGTTGGTGAGTTCTACATATACCGTGACCAATATAAATTTGTTTTAAAAATGAGAATTAATTTAACTTCAGAGAAGAACTTTGTTTTAATACCTTTTATTCAAATTTTTCAAACGGATTTGCTATAGATCCATAATCTTTTTTGATACGATTCTGCTCTTTGGGTTACTTGAGATTTTATACAGTACTTTCTAATAATCTGTAACGCCTTTTTGACTGGATAATCGGTTCTTTCATCTCCTTAATAACCATTATGTGCTTTTGTTCAACCCACGTTTATAGCTGAATCGGAATGTACAATTTTATCAGTCCTATCCAGTGTAAATACTCTTGCATCTCTAACAACATTAACATAGATTTAGAATCAGTAATAATTAAATATACCTTTGCTAATTTTTTATTATATTAATAATCATTGCTATAGATATTGATTCAACTTCAGCCTTAAAGACAGTTACCCATCAATCAGCTAAATATGTCATGAAATTTTTAAATATCATTCAAATACCAAGTCCAAACTCCTATCTTTCATCTTTGAACCATCAGTATAAACACGGCATTCTGTTTCCAAGGCAGTGTTAAGGTATCCGACTACGTTAAAAAGACTGATTATCGACCACATTGATAGATTTCTTTAAATTCTTATTTCTTGTAGGTCAGACATTTATATTCCCAAAACAGTTTAATTTTTGTAGGAAAAGGAAGGCTTGATATAGCAACCAGGGTCACATATTTTTCAACTAAAATTTGACTTTCCTTTTTATAAAATTTCTCTGCTATTAAAATGATATCCCCAACAGTAATAAGAGGCATTTACATAAAAATTGCAGCCTGTGTTTTTAATGATATGGGCAAGGAAATATACCAAATTTTTTATTTTCGGTGAAACACTTTTTATAGGTATTTTTTTGAAAACTTCAGTTATTAACTGATGGGGGGAAAATGCATATATGCGCATGCTTTTACCCATAACTCCCTTGCATCTCAAACTGTTTTAGATTTTTGTTCATTTCATTCATCATTATACTCTAACTTGTTTGCAAAGAAAAACAGGATTGCTGCATTGCAATGTTGTGTAGTGCATTAACCGTTTTGGTTCAATTTCATTGAAATTTATTATAACTTCCCCATTTCTCACAATATGCTGTATTTTCAGATAATTGTTCTTGTATTTATAGTGTTTATTATTAACAATACATCGAAAAACCATAATTAATTTCTAAAAAATCCAATTTTTCAAAAATTTTCCTTCGAACGTAGTTGGATACCTTAAAATATTTTCATGAAATCTATGACCATTTCAAAGAATAATATATTTTTCATAATCGAAATTTATATTTGAATGTTTTTCCTTAACAGAACTTGATGTCATCATCTGCCATTGAATTAAATTTCTCTCTGTCCAAATCAGTTAGAAGGAGGGGTTAGCCAGTTAAAATTGTATTGCCTCCGTTGAAACTTCACTACAGGGTTTAGTAACATTTAGCAAATAAAGTAACTGGACTTGAAGTTTGTTTCTCTATTTTACTTGTCTCATAACGAAAAGTCGCATTTTTTCGATAACTTCCCCAATTTTCATTGCAGATAATTGAGACAAGGCATAAAAGACAAATTCATATTAAAAGTCCCAAATATTTAAATCTTTTTGAGTAACCCATTCTTGTATCATATAACTTAATTCCTGATAAAAAGAGAAATACTCCTATGGAACATAATCTAATGAAATTTATTTCATCTAAATTTCAAATTTATGGCCCGCTTCCATTTTCTGTAAAATTGATGCGCTCTTTTGAATGAAATAAGATGCAGTCGCTTTCATCAATATAATTGCGTCATCTGTAAATGCTTGCATTTTATATGCTGTATTTTCCTTAAATGGATTTAATTCATGACTAATATCCAAAGTTCTGACCCTTGATAAATCTTGAACTCCCTGATTACAGTTTCAAACTTATCACTAGGCAACACTACTGTATGATCTTCTAAAAAATACTGTTTATCCTTCATCTAATTTTTTGTTTAATCTATACTCATAATAAAGCT
>JAPMOQ010053886.1:0-12618 GCA_026543055.1 Argiope trifasciata | reverse complement strand
TTTTTAAGATAGTACTAATTAAGCTAATAGTAAACATACTAATTAGGGTTAAGAGTAAACTAGTTTGACCATTATTTTTTGATATTTTGTTTTTCATGTAATAATTGTATCTAAATTTAATTGCACAACTTTAAACATTTATTTCTCATTAATTGTTTACCATAATTTTTCTCTTTAGTAAGAGTATTAATTAGGGTTAAATAGTGAGAGTAGCAAGTGTAATAATTAGGGTTGAGAGTAAATTAGAAGTTTGCTTTGTTTTTTTGTTATAAGTGTATCTATATTTAATTGCATAGCATTAAACACTTATATTTCATTGATTGTTTGTCATAATTTTTCTCTTTAATAATAGTGTTAATTAGGGTTAAATTTTAAGAATTTTACTAGTGCTTTTGTTATTTTATTTATTTGCAGTGAATTTTGTTTTAAATCAAGTATTCTAAATAATTAAGAAGTAAATTTCTTTACATATATATAGAAATGTTTTTTAGTGACTAGTTTTAAATTATTTTTTTTTTTTGCTGTAGTTGAAAGTGTATTATTCATGTGGTAGTTAAGTGAATTAGGAAATATCTGAGTGTTGTATCAACTTTGCTTTATTTGATCTTGGATTAGCTTGTCTGTGTGCATATTATTCAGTTATGTATTGCTATTAACCATTTATTATAAGGAAATCAAGTTGGAATATTTATCTGCCCTACAATGAGTATTCTTTTGATTAGAGATTCAATGATTATCTATCTGAGAAAGAACATCTATCTGAGGATTTGGATATTATTTTTTACCAAGGAACAACCATTGAGAGGCTAACTAGTAGAATTTCTACAATAAAGCAATATTATGATTGGATTTTAGTGCATGTTGGCACCAATAACATATCGGTTGATAGTATAGAAATGATACTTCAAAAGTATAGGTCACTAGCTAAAGAGATTTTACAAATCAATCCAAAGGCGAGAATTATTTTCTCCAGTATCATTCCCAGAGATGTTAATTATTTTGAAAATGATTACTGGCAAACTGTTCAAAATTTAAATATCTTAAACAACAAGATTGTTGCTGTAAATATAGCATTAGAAAAGTTGTGCTGTAATGAAGATGCTTTTATCTTTTGTAGTTCCAGCAAGCCATCCTGGTCTGGTTTCCTAGGAAAGGATGGCTTACATCCTAATAAAAGTGGTGATCTTCGCTTGGCTAATTTTTTCAGTATGTTTTTAAAGAAATGCATTTCGTCAGATACAGAACCTCAAAAGGTATGTAGGATTATTGTTTATATGCAATTTATAATAGTTTTTTTAAAGTAACAAGGAATGTTTGAAAAGTATTTGTATTTATTTTAGTTTATACTTAACTTTTGCAGAGGAACAATTGCCAGTCGATCACTCAGGGATATATTTGGGATTCTTCAGAGTTTCCTCCTTTGTCTACTTGCAATCAGCCTTCATTTTTATCATCATGGCCACAGAAATCAGCTTCTCAAAAGGTAAATATAAATGCACTTGTCATTCGATTATATGTATATAATTTATAATGTTTTTAATGGCTATGATGTTTTAAGATCTGACATTCATTTTTCTTATATATTTTAGGATAAAAAATGTCAATCAGTGCCTCGCTCTGTTCCAGCCTCTGTGCCATACCTTAATTGCTTTATTTTCAAGTTTACATAGTCGAATTCCTGCCCTGAATGTAAATACTGTAATGACCGATGATGACGGTTATTCCTTTAAAGCATTTAATTCTGTATTTGGTCCAAATATAAAGCACTTTTTATGTCAATGGCATGTTTTTCACGCTTGGAAAAGACAGTTAATTTCAAAAGTAAGTGATAAATTTCGTCATCAAATAATGTTACACGAGTTGTTAAAAATAATGAAGGAAGTGTCTGAAATAAATTTTGAAAATAAACTTTCAATGTTTATCAGCAGCAATTCAAATGAATGCCAAAATTTTATTGATTATTTTGTTAGAAATTATTCTGGGAGAAAAGAATTATGGGCAACCTGTTTTAGACAATTTCCACATGGTAATACCAATACTAACAATTATTGTGAATCTTTTCACAATCAGTTAAAAACAATATATCTTGAGCATAAATATAATAGGCGAATAGATGATCTTGCTTCAACTCTTTTGAGAATGGAAAGGGATCGATTTTTAAAATATTCTTGTAATGTTGTTAATAATATTCCTACTCATTCCAAGTTCACTAAAACTGTTAAAGAGAAACATGACAGGGCAGTAAAAATTCGGGATATGGATGTTATTGAATATGACAATCATTGGGAGGTTAAATCTCAATCTGTAAAAGGAAAGATATATGTAGTAAGAAAAATTGCAGAAGCTTGTGTTTTATTGGATCATTGCAGCTTTAAATGTCCAATTATTAATTGTGCGGCACTGTGCAGTCATTTGTATCATTGTTCTTGTTAAGACTGCTGCAACTTGTGTAAACATATACATAAAATTCATTTAATGTCTTCCAAACCTAATATGTACATACTGATGATTTTCATAAATCTGATGAAGAAAATAGTTTTACAGTTAATTCTGATATTTTAAGTGAAAAATTAAATCCTAATACATTATCTACTAATGAGAAGTGCAGATCAAAGGAGGCAGAGTGCAAAAAGTTATGTTCGGAAATATTAGAATTAATAGAAATTCCTCATATTAAAGAAATCGTGTTAAATAATGTAGTTAGTTGTTTGAATAATTTAGTAGCTGGTATGCGTGGGGTTTTGAATCTTAAAAATAATTCTGCTTCTGTTGCACCTCAATTATATGTTGCTCCTAATCAGAAAATTAAACCTCAGATTAAATTTTTTAAAACTTCTCATAGAAAAAAAAGGAACTGCTCGACGCATAAAAATTGTAATAAGAAGCAAAAACTAAATGAACTTCTTGATGAACCAAATCTTTTTGAACAAGAAACAGACTTAAAGTCCAATAATGCTGAAAATTCTGAATATATTAATCTTAATGTGTTTCATAGATTTAACAAATTTAATGTTACAAATCCCACTGCTACAATATTAACTATTAATAATATTGATCTTTCATTTTATATGCTAAAATCTTTAGATCCATTTGTTACTGTCGAAGAAGAAAAATATCTTAAATCAATATCATCAAATTTCAAAAAAGGTTGGCTATTTCAGTTATTGATGCATTTAATTTTGTATTAACTAGAAGATTCACAAATTTCAAAGCAATAGAATCTTTACACTCTCTTTTGATTTTTAATCAGACGAACATTCTTCAATTTCCTTGGATTCGAGAAATAGCAAATTTTGATTTTCTTATAAATTTAAGTTTTCATTGGACTTTAATTATAGCTGATTTGAAAAATAAAATATCCACTTTGTCATAAGCCAGATAAGGATACCTCAATATTAATAAACCGTTGGTGTACAGTGTTAAATAATTCGCTCAATTCGAATAGCCACTGGCAGATTGTTTTTCCACCCCATGTAGAACAAATAGATGATTTTAATTGTGATGTCTATATTAGTTACTATGTGTATCAAAAGTTAAACAATTTATCATTGACTGAAAATTTTGATATAGTTGCTTTTAGAGCATTGATGTTTGTACAAATAACCGCAGGCTTAAATTTTTAAAATACTAGTTTTATTTTGAATACATATTTTCAGCATTGTATGCTCACTACACCTCTAAGTATTTTTTTTTAAATGGGAATCGGATTGTACACCAATAATATTTTAAACTTTAAATAAATAAAATTCCCAATGGTTGGGTTTAATTGATTGTCCATGTATTTTCTGGCTTTCAATTAAGCTCCTAACTTTTAGGAAAATTCCTTGTTTATTTCAGTTTTGGTAACAATCAAATGCAAATTATCAGTATTGCAATTCATGTGAGGTTGGAGAACTGGACTTCCTAGTAAGTATTTAAAATTTAAATCTGTAATATAAATTGAAAAATTATGGCACGAGTTTTAGATATTAAAGTGAGTGTGCTTTTTTATTTGCTTATAGGGTTGAATAAATTGGTAAGTATTCATGTAGTTGCTTGCATTATTAAAATACCCCAATTTATATATTTTGTCTTCTAATAAAGGAATCATTCCCAATGGTTGGGTTTAATTAATTGTCTAGATTTTTTCTGGCTTTCAATTAAGCTCTTAACTTTTAGGAAAATTCCTGTTAAGTATTTCAGATTCAGCTGAAGTAACCAGTTCTGCATTGAAATTATTAACTTATAAAACAAGACTAAATTCTTAGAATAACGAAATCACTATTTTATTTTATCAAGATAGAATTTTTTACACTGTTGCCAAACACATCATAAAATAACTGTTGCCACAAAAATACAATGCCGTTAATAATTATCTTACATTCGGCCATCCTGAAAAAAAATGGACGACCCTGTCCATAAAATTACGAAAATGAGGCACATTGTAAATTATTCAAAGTACATAGTCCTGAAGGTATGTTGGCAATTTTTTTATTCTATTTTCTCGTGGAGCATTTGGGAGTTCATTAACCATATCTTCCTCTTCATCATCATAGTCAACGTCAACGATTTCATCTTCATTTACAATGTGAAATAGTTTCATCTGCGATGCATGAGCTGTAGTTGTATAATGCCGTCTTACACGTCCTTGTGCTTTTGTTCTAAAATCTGTGACTTGATATACATCAGATGGAAACACCTTCACAACTACAAGGGGTCCTCTGTATTGAACTTGCGTTTTTGTGCGACTCCCAGGAGTGGTTTCAGGTAACCGTTTTACAACGACAACATCGCCAACAGAATATGTATGTGCATCACAGTGATGCTTATCAAAATTGGACTTCATTTTCTCTTGTGCTTTCAGTATATCGTTTCGTGCTTCTTCTTGCAGTACTCCAGGAGAAACATATTCATCCGACATTGGAAGCAATTCTCTTGGAAAATTATCAAGTTTTCTAGGCTTGTATCCAAATAATAGGTGGAATGGCGCTTTGCCTGTAGATTTGCTGGGCGACCAATTAATGCATCTCTGGATTTCAGGCAACATCTTGTCCCAGTCCCTATGGTTATCTGCATGCACATTTGAGGAAATCATAGGTATAAGCACACGATTTATCCGCTCCACTTGTCCATTAGCAGCTGGTCTTTGCGAGCAGTTCACAGTATGTTTTACGCCATGCTTCATGCAGAATTCTTTAAATGCTGATGATGTGAAACATGAGCCTCGGTCAGTAACGACTCTGATAGGACTTCCAAAGTCATTTATGAATTCTTCAAAGTACTTCAATACACATTTAGTAGAGCAACTAGTACATGCACGTAAACGAACAAATTTTGTCAAATTATCAATTATTACTAATAGTTCAGTATTGCGATTCGAACTAGCGTTAAAGGGTCCCAAAAAGTCCATGTGTACTATTTCAAAGGGTCGTTTACCTGGCGGAATTGGATTGAGTTTACCCTGAACTTTTCCGGCGGGTACTTTCGTAAAAGCACATGTAACGCATTGATTTATATGCTGTTTTACATATTCTGACATTCGAGGAAACCAGAAATGCTGTGTTATAAGTAATTTGACCTTGTCAACTCCAAAATGACCCGAAAAATCGTGAAAGCGTACATCTAAATATTTCCTCATAGATCATGGCATTACAAACAATTTTTTGCAGACACCGTTGTCAATTTGTAAGCGGTACAGTATTCCGTTTATAAGTTCATATTTACTGACAATATTTTTCTTTTCCGCTTTTTTCTTGGAGCATTTTAATATTTTAATGATATTGTTTAACTCTTCGTCCTGGGACTGAATTAAAGCTACTTTGTCTTCTTCAGTACTTATATAATAGACACGCGGTTTCTCACTTATATTTAATGGAATACTGGTATCAATTTCGACTAGTTGGTTCGGACATTTCACTATTATATCTAATGGGCTGCATTCAGTGGCTTCTTTAGATTGTTCAGGATCTTCGTCTTCTACTGGTGCGCGACACAGGGCGTCCACATGGGTCATCTGGTCACCGGATTTATGCTTAAATCGTAATTGAATTCACTTAGCTGTTCTATCCACCTTGCCGTTTGGGGCCTTATATTTTTTTGAGTTTTTAGATATATAATTGCAGAACAATCTGTAATAATAGTAAATCGAAGACCAAGAAGAAGGGATCTAAGGCGACTGAGAGACCAAACAACAGCCAGTAGCTCCAATCGGCTCGAATGATAATTTTCTTCATCTGGATTAGTACGTCTGCTTACACAATAGACCAAGCGAAGGGTATTATCTCTGTCTCTCTGAAGTAGCATTCCAGCCAAACCCACGGAGCTTGCATCAGTGTGCAGTTCGGTTTCATCCCGAGGATCAAACAATTTCAAGACTGGTTTGGATACAAGAAGATTACGTAATCTTTCAAAAGAAGTTTGATGTTCATTGGTCCAGACAAATAATTGACCATTCTTTAATAAGCGGGTTAAAGGAGCTGCAATTGACGCATATCCAGCAATGAAGCGACGGAAGAATCCAGTCAATCCTAAAAATCTCTGAACTTCATCCCTTTTTTGGGGAACAGGGAATTCGGCAACAGCAGCAAGTTTTCTGGGTCCAGGTTTGATACCATCCTTGCTGACAACAAATCCTAAATATTCAATCTCTTTTTTAGCAAACTCACACTTTGATAGTTTCAACGTTATCCCTGCATTGCACAATTTTTCGAGCACTGCTCTAAGCATATTGATCATATTTTCAAAGTTAGAGGATCCAAAAAATATGTCATCTATGAAACACGACACACCATTACATAATAAATTGCCTAAAGCTAATGACATACATCGTTGGCCCGTTTGAAAGACCAAAGAATAGTCTAGTGGGTTCATAGTGGCCGTCTGGTGTTGTAAACGCGGCCTTACGAGCTGACTCATCATCCATAGGTATTTGATTAAAACCCTGGCAGGCATCAAGAATGCAAAACAAACTAGAACCAGCAATTCTGTCTAATAAATCATCTATATGTGGTAAAGGGAATTTGTCCTTGACAGTCTGCGCGTTTAATTGTCTGTAGTCAATCACCATTCGATATTCACCAGTTTTCTTCTTTACAAGCAAAACGGGACTGCTATATTCAGATGAACTATCTCGAACAATATCTTGATCTTTCATTTCTAAAATAATGTCTCTTAGAATCTGCCTTTCGTAGTGGGAAGCACGGTATGGAGAACGAGCGACAGGAGTACTACCAGCCTTTTCAACTATTTTCATGACTGTATTGTTGACACATCCCAACTCATTAGGACTTAGAGCGATGCACTTTCTGAATTCATTCAATAGGTCACAGACACGTTGCTTTTGCTCATCCGATGTGTCTGGTCCAATCTTTATGTCATCAATTTTAACTTTTTCTTTGAGATCTCGTTTGGCAATAGCAACTAGATTTTCTTTGTCACCGTTGATATCGGGATATTTAATAGAATCAACATTTTCAGTCGACCAAACACCTCTTAAAATAACTCGATCCTTCTTTAAGCGTAGAGTATTAATTGCTGCAGTTAACTATGGGTACTAGTGTTTTACCATCTTGAATTAATAAAGACGAACTTGATTCATTATCAGCGTTATCAAAAGTCATCACTTCGTCATCCGTTGATTTGTTATCTACAACTTCCAACATTTGTATCATATTCGGTTGAACAGTTATCGTTTTTGATGCTCTCAGAATAGCAGTTGCATGGGGTGATTCTTCAACTCCAATGTTCGCTAGACGTCGAAATTCATCCATGTGAAACATTCTAGATTTTCCTTCCCGTCTTATCATCACTAAATTTGGAAAATCTATCAAATCCTTTCCGACAATGACGAATGGCCCTTGAAATGTATCATCATTTACAACGTGCAACTTCACATCCTTTAAAATTAAATTGTCTATAGCCACATTTACTGTACAAATTCCAAGTGATTGTGTTATGCCACCTCCAATTCCTGTTATAGAAATAACATTGTTTTTAGGTTGAACAAACACATTAATTTGCTTTGCAAATGAGTATTTTATCATTGATATATCAGCCGCTGTGTCTATTAATGCATCTGTATTCATTCCATTTATTGATACGATTTTAAGTGTAACATCTCTATTAGAGCATGATAAGGAGGATAAATTTACTGTGAGATTACTACGTGATTTAGGACATTCCCTAGTTCCATGGCCTTCAGTCCTACATGATGTACAAAACTTAGGTCTTTTAGGTTTTACGCAATCACGTGCCAAATGACCTTTTTCGTAACAATTATAACACGTAATTGGCTCCATCATTCGATAATTAGTAGCAGAACGATTATTTATTTTGGTATTATATTGACCACCAATATTCTTATTATTTATGTATAGACCAGATAGCTCAATGTGTTCGTCAATTTTATCAGCCAAGCTCGTTGGCGACTTCAACAGTGACCATTCACTGATATAATATTCTTGCACTGTTAAAGGTGCGTCTTGCTTCATTCTATCTGATATTATTAAGTCCTTTAAATTTTCAAAAGTTTTTACATTTAACCCATTTATCCACCCATTGAAATAAGTTTCTAATTCATAGTAGTATTCTCGCCACGTACCTCCAGGTTTAATTTTATGCGAGTAGAACAATTGGCGAAATTTTTCAGCACTTAGCTTGAAACGCTTAAGTAGCAGTTCTTTCATATAAGAATAGTTTTCAGCCAATTCTTCAGGTTCTCTTATAATTATGTCGACTATTTCACTAGGAAGAACACTAGTCAAACACGCCATCCATAGAGAGGTTTCCATATTTACCCTCTTCATTACTCTCTCAAAATGTACTAAATATAATCCAATGTCGTCATATTTCAAATCAAAATTTCTTACCTGAGTCTTCCAGTCTATTTTCGGGCTGATTTCCACATTGGGCGCGTTTTGAGCAATTGGCGATAACGATTTGGCTTCAATTTCCAGCTTCTTTATCGCCAAATCATGTTCTCGCATAGCATTTCTTTCTGCAAGTTCAAATTCTTCTTTACGTTTTAGAGCAGCTTCCTCTGCTTTTCGATCGGCATTTATGTTACCGATTATTCCATGTATTATATCTTCATCATAATTCCTACTTTTCTTGATCAAACTTATCAATTCCACGACTTTATTATTTTCTCCGATTTCCTCTCCAAGTTCCACTGCAACGAGTTCTAAATCCTTTTTTCGTAATCTCGCAAGTAAAGACATCTTTCTAAAACTGGGTCGATCCTATTTTAGCCCACCTCTGACGCCAATTTAAAAACTCGCCAAATTATCAGCGATAATGATTTTAAAATGGCAACCCTGACAACATCTGAAGAGAAATGCGGCAACCCTACGGAACCTCATTGGTTGATTTAAACTCTGTTAGAAAACTATTTAATCTTATTGGTACTTTCGATTACTTTCAAATACTTTCAATTTGGCGTGATTTTGAAAAATTGGAGAGATTTTGAAAAAGTCGCCAGAGGTGGGCTAAAATAGGATTTTACCCTAAAACTATACAATTATCCACTTCTTATCCCACTTCTGAATTATTAACTTATAAAACAAGACTAAATTCTTAGAATAACGAAATCACCATTTTATTTTATCAAGATAGAATTTTTTACACTGTTGCCAAACACATCAACATAAAATAACTGTTACCACAAAAATACAATGCCGTTAATAATTATCTTACAAAATTGTAATAGAGAATTAATTGTCGTGAATGTTCAAGAATCTTTTTAAATGCAGGAAGCTTATTTAATTAATGTAGGCTGAAATGTACTGATTTTTTAAATTAATAATTAATAGGAAATAAAAATTCAATTAAAGTGGTTTTTGCATGTGAAATAATTCTTTTATAAAGGAATTGAAAATGTTATAATTTTTTTTTATTAAAATTGTTACATTTTCTTGTTGCGTATAAACTTATTAATTAATAGACAACTTAAGTCTTATTCACTTTCTTAGTATTATTCCTATATCTTTTGTTGCATTTGTTTTTGGAAATAACCTTTTAATATTACTGTTTAAAAAATTGTTTTCAGTCAGTTTTTAAATAATTTAAACATGTTTTTCAACAATATGTGCCTACATACACACAAAAGATGTGTAATGTGCTAAAATGCATTATGCATGCATGAGGAAAAAAAATAATCTTCCAATGTTTTGCTGCGATATTAACAAAGGCTCAAATTAATAAGTTAACTTTCACTGACAAACTAAATCTAGGGAAATATATTTCTTAATGTATCTATGAAATAAAGTAAATAGGAAACATGATATTTTTTTAGAACAAATGCAAGAAAAGAGTGTCTGTAGTTTAAAATACCTTTCATTTATTCAATTGTTACAGATGGCTCAATGCCTTAGGATGCTGCTTTTGTCCCATTAATGTTTTTCATTACAATATGCTCTTAACTGATATATGTACATAAACTGTTGTTTTAAGGTTTGAAATGAAAATGTTAGTTTTTATTAATAAAAATACTTTTTAATATTTTTATCTGTTGAAAAAATTTGTAAACCTTATGATGTTTTTGACCTCTAAATATTAATGTGTAATCAGAATTTGATCATTGCAAAATCAAGCACATCTAAATGAAGTATATATTCTAAAAGCTGTGTGTGTGTGTGAAATACAGCCTTTCAAAAAAATCATGCAGGTATTTAAAACTATCAATTTTATTATTAATTAATGTGTTTGCTTATATGGCTGATTTGTCAGGATATTGGTTGTATTTAATTTCAATTATGTCCCAAATTTGGCACTGTTGGTCAAATGATATAACCTGCAGAGAATCAATTCACTTATATTCATCTTAACCATTATAAGATTTTTTTTAAATGGATCAAAAGTGACAAATCTTGTGCTTCCTTCTTTTTCTGACAGTAAAATAATTTTAATGGTATGAAAATATATATTAAATGAAAAAAAAAATGTTTACCTCACATCAAATGATACTTATATGTTATAAAAGAACTGATTAAAAATGTATTTTTATGATTATTTAAGGTGTTTTTTTAAATTTAAAATCTAAGAAATATTTAAAGATTTATATCAATATATGTTTTGCTACCTGAAGTATACAAGAAAGATTGGCACAAAAATTAAAAAAAAAAATCATTATTTTTCTTAATTATATTAACCATTTTAAAAGCATTACTCAAAAATAAGTAAATATTAAAAATGATATTGCTTTATCAAAAAGATTCTTTATTTTTAATAATTACTTCTGTATTATGTAATTAAATCTATATGTGCTGCACTAATATGAATGCTGTGGCATTAAATAAGAGATAACTTCTGCATGCATGCATGCTAATAAATAACAGAAATATGACTTAATTTTAGAAAATATATTCTCATAAACACATCTATAGATAATTATCTAGTAAAAATGTTTTATTAATAACATAAAATTTTAATAAAATTACTAAGTAAGAGACTACATACATATATATGCATATGCTCATTACTTTATAATTTCTTTCAGCACTCTGGATGAAAAACCCCATTAAATGATATAGAACATCATAATAACATTTTTTGTATATGGCAGAAGCAGTGGTAATGATGATAATTAAAATAATCTTATTTGAATTGTATATTATTTTTGATGAGAATTTTTTGAAGTATGCAAGTATACATTTATTTGGGAATTCTGTAAATGAATGGTTTTAGAAATTTGAAGGCAAAAATGTGAACAAATTATTTATTTTTCAACTATCGCATATTTTATTTCTCAAAACAACAATCTGAGACAAAATAAATATGTTAATGGTCCAGTAGCCATAACAGTATACAAAATAATTATAAATAAAACATTTTTGCTGTAATTTTTAAAATTCTTAATCAAGTTCTTTAACAAATCCGGTAAAAATTGCATGGCATCAAAATTATAAAAGGGGAAAAATATTGTAAGGCTGAGAATTGTGTATGGAACTAGTTTCAGGATTTAAAATTCTTGAAATTGTAGTTTTATTCATTTCTTGAAATTTTTTCCACACACACATATATAATGTATATTTCCCAGACATGTATAAAAATAGAGATATAAAATTATTTCCTTGTTTTGAAGTAATTATAGATATGAACAATTATTCTCACTTGACATGACAAAAGTTCACTGTTAGATACAGAATTATTGATATTCACCTTGTGTCATTTTGAAATTAATACTATGACAACTTATTTCCTGAAATCGAAATGAGGGTAGTTGAAGATGCCTCGTGCAAAGAAGGAAGCATTGATATCAGTTTGTCTTTCTTTTATATGACGTTTTTTAAATAGGCCAACATTTCTAGAAAGAAAAACTTTTTTTTTGTAAGGTCTTGTCATATGAACCTTGTTTAATTTTTTGCTATAAAGTATGTGAGGAATTTATGAAAAAGTTAATCACTTAATTGATACTGATAATTTGATGTCAGCTAATTACGTATTTCATTTTTTTTTGTTACATACCTGTTAAAATTTTTGAATATTGATTCCAAAAAGATACTTCACCACAATATGAGCCCTGACCGCCCGATATCGCCCCATTCGATAATGAATGAAAATGTTTAATGTTAGTTACAAAACAAGAATTGAAATAATGCATATAATTATAAGTATAATCAAAAATATTAATTAATTTAAAAA
>JAPMOQ010053885.1:0-10523 GCA_026543055.1 Argiope trifasciata | reverse complement strand
ATATAATTATGTATTATATAATTATGTATAAAAATAATTTTCAATAGATATGTTAATGGCGTAAAACAGTTATAAAATATTAACTTTTGGCGAAAATTTATCATTTTACTAAGTCTTTCGTGTCATATATGGCGAGTAGTTGACAATTGATTCCTAGCACTTCTTAATAGAATTTGCGTTATCGACGCATTTTTCTCAACCTCTTGAAACAAACAGTTGACACAAAACTGCAATTGTAAACACAAAATCCCATCCGAAAATTAATATATTTAAATCATTATCCATTTAAATTAACGCGATTAAAATTTTGATAAATTAAAAAATGGCGCGTTTCTGAAAATTAAAATCAACAGATAGTCAATCCTCTGCTGTGTTTGGCTCAAAATGTGGCTGTTGTCTACACCATAGACATTAAACCTGTATTTCGAATTTTACCTATTTAGTTTTCTTCGTTTTGTTTTTATCATATAATTTTGTATTTGAATAGTCGTATGGATGTACTTGCTTCTTCCTCCCTTCCATTACACTAAATTTGCAAGTTAATGATACGTATTAGACACATTTGCAATTGTTTATACTTAATCGGATGACACAAGGGATTTCATTTCCAATTATTCTTAATCGGATATCAGATCTAATTTGGATAAATATCGCATGTGGGTGGAGATGGCCTGTTTTTTTTATTGCATATTTCTTTATCAATTATTTCTTTTTGCTTATCATAATGATATATACTTATTATAGTAAAATAGTTGCTCTGAATATCAAAAATTGTTGGAATGTATTGATTATAAATTAAGAGGATTTCTTTCCAAGTATATAAAGTATCTGAAAAAGTTATTGCAAAAAAAAAATGAACTTTTATAATTATTAAATACGCTCAAAATTTGTTAGAAATCTGTCGCTTTAGTTTAAAAGGCGTGTATTAAGTTTCAAACACCTAGATAAATGTTTTTTTTAATTAAATTTGTTACACAGATAGGCAGACCTTTTCCAAAGATATGTGCTTCGAACTCAATAAAATCTGAAACGTGAAAACTCGTCAAAGTCTGGAATTCGAATTTTTTGACGATTACTGAACTTCTTCTATACAAAGTGTGCTATAAAGTAACAAAAACAAATATATTTTCCCAAAATAAGTGATTAATCGAAAAAAAAATGTCAACACTCTTTCGTGTTTAAATCTGAAACTAAAGTAAGCAGTTTATTAAGACAGGCGCCTCACAATGTGCCCCTCCTAGAGCATCAAATATATATATATATATATATCCGAAAGTAAATTACAACAACACTATTTATAAATCGTCAAATATATAATTATGGCATAATTGCAAAAATTGCTTTAACGTTAAACACATCTCCAAATACATAACTTCCTTTCTAGAGCGTATACTTTTGTCATATACATACTTGTAATAGCAAAACGGATAATCAAGTAAGTAATAACGTCTAATTGGCGTTACAATGTATTATTTTTGATTATACGTTACGCTAAATTTGTAAGTTAATGATATGTATTATGTATTAGACACATTTGCAGTTGTTTATACTTATTTGAATGAGATGAAGATTATTTCATTATCAGTTATTCTTAATCAGGTATCGGATCTAATTTTGATAAACAAAGCATATGGGCGGAGTTGGCCGAAAATTATTTATTTATTTATTCTTTGCTCACATACTTCTTTCTCAAGTCTAAGGAAATGTGTATAATTATTTATTTTTGCTTATCATAATCAGATATAATTATTGAGGTAAAAATGTTGTTCTGAATAACAAAAATCATTGGAATTTGTTGGTTATAAATTAAGAGGATTTCTTTCCAAGTATATAAATTATCTGAAAATATTAGTGCGAGAAAAATGAGTGTATTTTAATTATTAAATAGGTATTAAAATATTTTATTCCTGTTTTTGACAGCAAGCTAAAAAATATATTTTTGAAACTTCGACTTTCCAAATTTATACATATTATGTATTTCTGTAACGCATCTATAGCTTTGAATTCTTTTTATTATCTTTAAAATAATCTTTATTCATTTTAAAGCCAATGAAAAGATTAGTTTTAAAATAATAAGTGATAATATGGAAGAAATACATTGGATCCATGATTATCCAAATTTTACCAAAAGTTTATAATGACATATTAGTGCTATCAGAACTAGTATCTGAATTATCCATATAATTAGATAATTGAAGAGAAAAAAATTCTCAAGTAAATGAAGGAAATTTGCATGGATCGAAACAATATTCTTCACATTTTGTATAGTTACATCTGCACTTTTCGAACTTAGTAGTCAATTTCCATAAAATTTCGCAATATTAACTCGTTATTATTCTGAAAGAATTTTTATGCGCATTCTTAATTCTTAATGTGGTTTCCAAAATTCATAGTCAGATTAAAGGAGATTCTATTTATATTAAAATTTGAAACACTTACTAAGATTATTTTATATGGAAAGTAATCTAAGATTATAATGATGTCTAAGATTATTTATGAACACTAACAATTATAAAGGTAATTATGCTGTATTGTAATTAGAGTAAAAAAATTTTGTAATAGAAATATGAAGGTGAAATGTGTATCTTGGAGAATTTTTTTTTAATATTTAATTAAATTATCAGGAAAACTTTATTGAAATTATGAAATTTTCCAATAATAGCTTCGGTATATATAGCCACCATTAATTTTCTTTGAGCATTTATTTGTTCATTGCATATTTATAATAATCTTACCTAGAATTCCATATCTAAGAAACAAAAATTACATGTAGATTATTATAACGGGGAAAAAAATTAAGTCCTACGCCCTCGAAACAATAACCAGTTTTCTTTAGCTTTTTAGTAACTTGAAAAATGAAATTTTAGAGTAAAAACATAAAAATTCGGATATCTCTCGATTTATTGTTTCTCGTCATCTCAGTTTGTTAGAAATGATAAATTTCACTTCATATTTTCCAGAGCCAGAATTTTACACTTGACAGCGCAGATTGATTAAGGAATTTAAGAAAGTGTGTCCTAAAATCGGATGTCATTTATTTCGTTTAAGAATCTTCTTTCCTTGGCTTCGAGGCCAACTGCACGGTTGACTGACTTTTAGAACAAAACTTTTCATGGAACAGTAAATGAAACAAAACTGATACAAGCAGATGACTGATTATGAACGAGATTATCATTTAAGTGTGCTGGAAAATATCTAACGATTCCAATTGCAATGTATAAATAGGCAACTTAAAATACGATTATTAGGAGTAAACGAATATTCTCTGATTTGCTACACCTGGTTTTAAAAAAAACAGAAAAGAAATTTACTTTTAACGGAAGTTTTGAGCAATCAACTTTATACAACAATGACACACATTGATTTTAGTTTAATAATACAATGAAGAAAATAGAGTATGCATTTCTAACGGGTACATGATTAGACAGGACACAGGATTCTTCATATCTGCAAATACAACTTTGCATTTCAAAATGAAAACTGATAATTTCAACTCCCTCCCCCCCCAAGAAACAGTTTTTAAGCTCAAAATTGGTTAAATCATTGAAATTTTTCTGTTAAATCATGAATTTCTTTGCTTTGAGTCTCTTATAATTTGGAAATGAATTCACAGAGTTTTGTTTCATGCAATAAAAACTAATTCAGTAAAAAGAATGTCAACAAACTGACATTTAATACTGATATCCATAAATTCTTGTGTGGAAATTTAATTTTATTGCTTAGAGAAAAAGTAATACAGCTATATATAATATTTCTGCTATATTTTTATTACTCCACAAATATTAAGGTTGATTTATATTTATTAAACCAAGTTTTTAAGACATTGATACAGGTTATAAATTATAAAAAGCTAATAAGAGGAATTTAGCTAAAATAGGTTTATTAATCATATTTTTAATTAAATTCATTAGTCAAAATATAACTTATAATCTTTTCCCGAAATATATGTATATAATATATTTGGATAAATATCTATTTGCTCATAATTTTTAAATATAAATGAATGCTAGTCTGTTTGTACGATTTATTTTTTTATAAGTGAATGAATGATAATCTGTAAATAGTAATGATTGTTTTTAGATATGAATGAATGATTATCTATAAAAAGCAATTATGATTTTTAAATATGAATGAATAAGAGTGTGAATGCAGAAAATGTCTATTTAGATGTCAGTGAATGAAACTCCGAATGTATGAATACGAATGTAGCAATTGTTACTTTTAGGTGTGAATGAATGCGAATGTAGCATTTGTTACTAACATTTACTTGTGAATGAATGAGAATATGAATATGACAATAACTATTTTATATATAAATGAATGCAAATTTGAATGTTGCATATTTTTGGGGAATGAATGCTTATTTTCATTATTATCTTGATTATGAATATATGGATAATGATTCAATTGTATCTTAAGCTATCATTTGATTTAAAAATAGGAACCTTCTGCTTTAAAATTGCTAAAATTGAAATTTATTTTCAATTTTATTAAATATTTCGGATTTTTGTTAGATAATAACTGTTACTTTTTTTGTTAACTAATAGTTTTTAGAAACATTTAAAAAACAAGGCTGCCGGTATATTAATATAACTACGACAACCTAAGCTTCGTTTGAACTATGTCATTGCAATAATGGTACTTTTTCAGAGTCTAATACTCCCTAAGCTGTTTTAGGATTAATCAGGATTATTACAACTAGGTATCGGCAACCAGTATAGGTATCTCTCGTTAACATATTCTAATTCATAGATTATGTGTATGCTATTAACTCGGACATATTGCAGCATTAGCCTTAAGCAGATACAGTTTAACTAAGCTGGTCTTTAGTTCTAATATCTCACCATTCTGGAACTTTGGGGCTTATTAATACCGCAGAATTGTACAGCCATCTGATCTCTGGCACACACATAATGAGCGACCCTTGAACACTTTGGTAAGATGTCACAATGATGTGGATCAATATTGTTTAGTTAGATAGATTTAATCAACACGTCGAAGGTTTGTGTAATCCATGTATTAATGGACTAATTGTACTGAGTGAGAATCGTGTCAGCCCTCCCTTGTAATCCGTTGATGGAACGGTCGTTATGGTAGAATGGAAATATAGAACAAATATGAATCCGGTAGCATATCGATATAAGTCCTGTGGTGAAATGTTTATGAATAATTAGAAAATATTATTACCGTTCATGAATTGTTATCTATGGAGATAACAATTCATTTGTCTCAGGTCTTATAAGTCAATTTATCTTTTCAGATGCACCGTTGGCATGCTTAGATATGAATGGATTTTAAATTTACTTAGCAAGTGTTGTTATTATATTTCTTTATTAGTGAACCCTGTATAATATAATCGCAGTTTAGTTAATGTTATCATTCATTTTATATTATCAAAATCCTCTAGTCCTTAAGAGATGTATTCAAATGTGAAAAAATTGTGTCGACTAATCTGATCGCTGCATTGTTTAATGTTATTAGTTATAATGTAAAGAATTGACCTATCCTTCACTTTTATTCAGCGTTAACGTGAAGTATTCAGAATTTTGCTCTACTTATAAAGAAATATCAGAAATACCTGGCAGCACATTCTTTTATCTGGATTAGAGCAGCATACATTGCTCTGAATGGACAGCTATTTTGCAAGGGCTGGCTTGAAAACTTATTGAATGGCCGTAATACTCTGTTTGAGTGTAAAACACAAAAAATGAAATTATGAACCTATATGAAAGATTGTCTGAACTAAAGTTTTTCTGAAAATTTCACGAGCAAGACAAAACTATAAACATTGATTATTCGGACTGGAAAAATGTGTTGAACAAAATCCGCAAATGAAAGCTGAAATAATATTTTGAAACCTGACAGTTTTCTAAAGAGGTTATAATTTTTCAAATAGTCACTTTCACAGTGCTTCTTAGTTAGGCATCGGTATTTTAATGGTTTGTTATTAAAAAGTATTCAACATCCAAGCCTTTAGTCGACTTTTGTTATGTCTTTTGTTTAGTCGACTATCTTAGTACATTTATACTTAGTATATTGATTCCATTTTCAAATGATAATAATGATAAATTATGTGTATGCTTGACGATATTGATATTTGCTTCCGTACAGCCCAATCTGAGATATGAGGTGGATGGTTGGTTGGCGGTTTTTGGCCCAAAAGTCATGTTTGGCCATGCTGCGCCAAGCTAACCAGCTGCGGAAGACAATAACTGCACAGTCAATGATGTTATCCTGAATTATCGGTTCGAAGCTGATAATTTCTTATGAATATATTTTTGATAAATTATAAACTGAAACTTTCAGTACATATTATCTTACAATTACGTTTAATGCTATATATCTGCGTGCTGCGTGCATATTTTAGAAGTTGTTCTCAATGTAGATGTTTTGCATTTCAGAAGTTTTTTACTTTATCATCAAGTACATGGCTGCACAATAACTATTAATATTTAAAAAATGTATATGGATGTATATGTTGGCACACTACTGTCTTATCACTTGACCTAGAGTGATAAAATTTGAAAAATATATCTGTTGGAGCATGGGAATGTGAGCCCTCTTATATATTTTTTAATGTTTGCATTATTTTAATTACATTTTTTCCCGTGAAAAGAAGAAATTGTCTTGGATAAAAATATTTAACAATAAAAATTTATTAAATAAGATTAGTAAATTTTATAAACAAATTTCAAACTATTTATAAATTTTAGATAGTTAAGGAAACAAAACAAAATTAAGAAGTTGTGAATAAAATGGTTTTGAAAATTTATCTTTTTTATTCAAAGCTATGTAATTCCTGAATTATCTGTCTTTTAAATCAGATAATATTTACTTATTTAGTTCACCGGTATTTTCACTACGATACCAATCTTTTCTTAGAATGAAGTTTTGCTAAGTCGGAACAACCGAATATGCACTGTTGCCTCCCAATACCGATAAGCCAAAAGTCCCGTGTGAACATGCCCAGAGTGTTATCAGCTGTCAGTCGAAAACTCTAGATTTACATGGGACGGCAATAACAACCACCCCACGTAAAACTAGCTAAACTGATGACTATGACTGTCGGAGTGTTAAATAGATACTTGTTGTCACGTTTAGTTTATTTTTCTTTTTTTCCTTTTTGAAACTTTATATAACATTACGTCAAATTCCTGATTCTTCTAGAATGGATGCAAAGGGAACAATTTATGAGGTAGGACACAGCTAAAAACTTTAAGGGGATTTATATATATTTTTTAACTTCTGATAATGCTTTGTAATTTTTTCCCATTTTTAATAAATCCCTCCAACAAAGTTAAAGATGTTTATCATTCATAGTAAATTATGATTGCATTACGCCAATATGGATAGAGTTACTCAAGGCAGCTTTTATTTTATTAGTTTCCCTAAAATAGATGAGTTGCTTTTAATTACGAGTAATTATCTTTACCAGTTATCTTAATAATAATTTTTCAAGTTTAAAATAATATTCTTGCTAACTAGTTATTTGCGAATGGGACAGAATTAATTCGACTCGAAGTACCTGAAATTTAAAAATAATTATAGCTAAATTTTGAGTTTGAAGATTGTAAAAATGGGCAGCACTAATATAACAATATTTGATGCGATTAATTATGTTACTACTCAATAAAAGTCATTAAATTTTGAACTTAAAAACAATTATGACGAAAACTTTTAACAGTAAGTGATGAGAATTTATTTTCATGGCAAAGCCCATATGATAATACTTACAATACTGAATATCTAATAAAGGGTAAATAGTTATAAAAAAGTTAAAGAAGTGATCTCTAATTGGTTAAATGATAACAATAATTTAAATGGGCAAGAAATTTATAAGGAAGTAAAGGGTTGAAAGTACCACATACCAGCATGGAATATGTCACAATTCTATGCTAACATATTTTAAAACTCTTATTTTTTTAACTTAAAATTTTAATAAATATTTTGAAAAATCATTCATGAGAAATTTCCGCAGTGCCAATCCTCGACGCACAATTAGTAAAAAAGAAACATACAAATTTGCTTGGTTTTTATATGCTTCTCACTGACCACCTACCCGAAAAGGTATAAGACTTTGAAGGTCGCCTGAACCATTATTTATTTCTTGAAAGGGAGTTGAATTTATTTCTTCAAACATAGCTAAAATATAGACGGCAGTTAAGGATATACAATACAGTTCATTTGATTCAAAAATATTTAAAGTAAATACTTAACAAATCAATTCTAGATTCATGAGACTAAATTGAAAATTACATAGAAAACGTGGTAAAACTCATGCACATAAAAATAATATAACACTTCCCAAAGGATGGAAGATATAGTATACTGTGCAGCAATATCCAAAATCATCTAATCCCATTATATAAAGTTGCTGTCATATTTAAAAAATAATTTAAGTGCTATCTTTTTGATTACTGTGCATCCTTTTTTAATTTTTTGAATATAATATTTTCCCAGTATTTCTAATTCATTACAACTATAAAGGATCTTCATTAATTAAAAACAGGCTTCCATATTTATAAAGACTCTTAAAACTCTTGTCTGGAGTATCCGTACATTTTAATCTAAATGAAACTGCCCATCAGTTGAAGGGAACTCGCTAACGAATTCTTCCTAAGATTCATCGGATTCCAATGTTATTTTCTTGGATTTTATCTCGGCAACTAAGTTAAGACTTACTAAAGCTTTCCATTTCACGAGGAGAAATACAAGCTCATCAACGCTTTAAAATTACCGTTGAGACATACTTTATTCAATTTCATGCGCCACTAGCCCTTTTCTATTAACCTATAACTTAACACCCGGGTCGTCTGAGCGGTGCCTTTGTTAAAATATCTTATTCGGGAAGCTCTTGAATATTCCATTGGGAGGAATTACTCTCTAAAGACATAAAATCGCTGAAGCGTGGAAAGAAAACTCTCGTGTTCTGGAGGAAAATGATTTGTGAATTAAATTAAATGCGAATTGAATGATGAAGAGTGATTAATATACATTTGAATAAGTTTTCGTTTGTGAATTAGAACATCTTGTAAGTATGGGATGCGTAAGTTCGTGTTTATTTAAAAGATTATAATATTTTTCTATAAACCGTTTTAATTCAGGCATGAAAATTTAATTAATTAAATGTGAATGAAGGCATAACTTGAATTGGAGGTAAGGTCCTAACATAAAAATGTATTTAAACTACTTATTAGACGTCGTTAATGAAAATTAAGAAATGTAAGTATTACATATAAAGAATAAAACAGTGATCCTCACCATCATTACAAAAATTAGTGCGTAACCAAGTCGTGGGAGTCTTAAGACGTACCTGCTTTCTATCCGTTTGTTCGATTTAAGTATTAAAATCGATTTCGAACTGACCTCTCAATAAGCTAGAGACTTGAAATTTTAAGCAGAGTTCAGAATTGAAAGACAATGCAATATTAATTCGTTTAAATTTTTTGTCTGTTTTGTAGAAATTTTGTAATGTACTAAAAATATTTCCCGAATGATGGCATTGTGCTAATTCGTTGGTTCATTGGAAAGTTAGTTTTAAAACGTTTAGGAAATTCAAAGAAAAAACACTGAACAGCAAATTGATAATAGTAATAATAGTTTTCAAAAGATTGATATATCATTTTTTTTAAAAAAACTGAAACTTATTAAATAATACTTTTTAGACTATACTGATTTATAATACTTGAAAATAGCCATTCAAAATTTGTGAATGTTACTGGAGGATCATAAGTTAAGAATTATAGGTGATAAATTCCTTAAATATCAAAGACAAAAGTATAGGAATCCCCTCGAAAAAGAAAGCTCTACACGTACATCTGAGGAACTTTTTACTAACTATGTTTTTACATTTTTTCTTGAAATATTTGATGGAATACTAAGAAATTTTAAAGTTACTCAACTTCTAAAGCAAACTTTATTCACACTTTAACAAGTGAAAAATTGCTTAATTTATTTTAAAGTTATTTATCTTTTTTTTATCTTCATTTAATATATCAATTTGCAAAAGGTAGCTTGTCCTAGCTCTTTTGTCTTCAAGTTAGTTACTTTTTTAATTTCGTTTCGTTTTAAAATATAGTAATCACTGTAATTTGATGCACACGCATCAAATGAAGGGAATTAAAAGAATGAATATCATATACTACCAATAAATGGTGTCCTTGCGTATGTGTGTGTTGCCACTCTATAGGGAAAACTGTTTGGCCCACAGCAACCAAATTTCTAGTGTATATACTATGAGAAATATATCTGGGAGTGCACTTAGGGGCAAGGTGTTGATTTTTAATGAGAATTTAAATCGGAATTAAGTTGAAGTTTGACATATTTTTCTACGAAACTTTCACAAATATTTAGTTTATAATTTTATTAATAATAATTTCAAATATTATAAATATTTGTTTTAATGACACCAATTTAATAGTCATGAGGAAATTTTTTATTTCAAATTAATAACCTTTTTTGCCTTAAAAAAAAGAATAAAAACTTTTTTATTTCTTTTTTTTTTTTTTTTTTTTTTTTTTTTT